>CAUYPK010007654.1:0-17600 GCA_963574355.1 Loris lydekkerianus | reverse complement strand
ACGCTGAGTTGGGAAAAACCCCCCCCCCCGTGGCGAGCCAGTTGTGAGCGGGTTGCCTGATATGGGGGTGGTGATGGGCCTGGGGGGGGCCCCCCCCCCCCCCCCAGCAGCTTTCCCCGGAGGCTGAAGCTGCTGCCAGCGGGGACATCTGCTTTCTTACACTCCAGCCTGGCTCACCCCGCCCCCTCAGCCCGGGGTTGCGTGGTTATTTTACCAACACGGGGGGAGGGAGAGCTCAAGGAGGTAGGAAAAGGGTGGTTGGGAGCTTAGATTTTCTTCCCACTACCCCCAAGTCCCCTCCTTTCTTCTTCACATCTTTTAACCTTCAAGGTAAAGACTTCATAAATATGAAACAATAAACGTGTCCGCTGCCCCCCAGGCCTGCCTTCGGCTGGCCGGGGCTCTCGGGTGCAGGGCCTTGCCCTTCTCTCCGTCCTCCCTGAGTCGGGCCGGGTTCCGGGGGTTGGGCTGGGTGCAGGGGCCGGCCGGGCGTGCCCAGCCTGTGGCGCCTTCTCTCCCGGGCTGCTGCCTCGACAGCTGCTTGTAGCTACAGTAATTAGACTGTCAGTGCTTGTTAGAGGAGAGAGGGGAAAACACGCTTCTGACAGCAGATTCCGAGACTCCCCAGTTTGTTAATTTCTAAGAGATCTTTAAAGCATTAATTGAGGTCTCCCCAACTCTTCTCCCGTCCCTCTCCCCAACTCCTCCTTTCCCCAAAATATCTTTAGAAGAAGTCTCTGCGCGTGGAAGGAGTGTTTCCCGCAAAACTGCCAGCCCCCACCCCGCTTGCGCACGTACAACCTATTTTACATATACATATATATGCACACATGTATGCGCGGAAGGTTAACTCGGCGGACGACTCGCCCAAATAGGCACCGGGATTGCATTTAAAATAATAATAATAAATAAATAAACTAGGAAGGAAAGGGGGGAGGGAAGCAGAAGTCGGGAAGAAAAGAGAAAAGCAGCAGGCTGATTACGAGGTGTCAAAACTGCCAGGAGCAAGAAGGTGATAGCAATCAGGGGTGAGAAGAGTGCGGCATTCGTGCGGGGCAACTAATTATCCGTCTCATTTGAGAAGAGCAGCATTTGAGGCAGCAGCGTTCGCCTGCTGAACGGTGACAGATTGGCGCGGAGGAGAGGGGAGGTGTTAAAACAATGGAGCCGGGCGCGCGAGCGCTGCTGCATGCTAATCAGCCCTCCCTCCGCCTGCCTGCCGCGCTCCCTCCTTCCTCTCGGCCTCCCTCCTCCGCGCTCCCTCCTCCCGCCTGCGGCGCTCCCTCCTTTCCAGCGGGCCCGCCGCCGCCGCCACCCGCTTCCTGATCCCGAGCTTTCCCGCGCGTCCTTCCCTCCTCTGGCGAGTGGAACCCAGCCACCGCCAAGTCCCTGGCGGACCGGGAGCCCCCGCGCGGCTCCCTCCGCCGGCCAAGCCGAGCGCAGCCCATGCTGGTGCGCCCGAAGGGCCCGGCCTGAGCCAAGCGCCCACTCCCCGGGCGCCTCCTGCGAGCAGCGCGCCGGCCAGCGAGTGGGAACCCAAGCGAATTCAGGAAGGGCGAGGGACAGCCAGAGGTGGGAAGAGAGACAGGATCTTAAAGGCCAAGAAAGTCCCCAGGACTGATTGCAGAGCTGGCCCTGGGGGACGCCACCCCAGAAGCCCCTGCCGCCTCCAACCCGCCCTGGAGCGGCCGTGCCCCCGCGGGCCTGAGCTAGTCTGCGAGGTCAGCCCCTAGCAGTCTCCCGCGTAGCGGCCTTCAGATCCTGGCACCCTGCTCTTGGCTCCACAACTACACGTACACGATTTAAATAATCCCAGAGAAGACATAAAGGGCTCTTGTATTAGTTGTGCTTCCAAAGCCTGACCGCCTGACCTCCTGACCCCAAGACTAGACAAGAGGCTGTCTGCACCCCCAGATACACAGCGTAAGACTCTATGGGAGAGAAAGGCCTTTGAGGCACGGCCACCCGACCCCTGCGGTGGAGACTGTGGGGGCCGTGGGGCCGGGCGTATCTGGCAGCGCGGACCCTTACCTAGCTGCTCTGCTCAACGTTAGGCCTAAGAAAAGCTTGTCAAAAATTGCAGCGCCCCGGACCGAGATCTCTGCTGAAAAAGGTCTTCCATACCTGTTGAGGCAGGCCCTAAGGTTCTGATAGAACTTCTCCCTACCTTTTGAGCTTAAAAACTAATTGTTGAGCTTAAAGTACACTTTTATTGTTACCATTAACAGATTTTGCTGTTACAGATTTACATAAACTACCCTTAGATAGTAAAAACCTTTGACGTTCATATGATTTAAGTGAATTAAAAAATCAACCATGGGGAACTGGTAGAAATTTGGACTGAATGAGAATGCAATTCCGTCTAACTCCTCCCGAGCTATTTAGCTAACCAGGTGTCAAAATTAACAATAAAATTTCCTTCCCCTAAGCCATAGCTGAAAAATGAAAGTAGCTGAAAGATAATCTATGCAGTATATTTTTCCTGCTGACACTTACCTTTGCATAACTTTACACACTCAATTGTTCATTTTTAAAAATCAATTTAAAATGTGAAGGTATGAAAAAGCTCAGTTATGTATACTCAAAAGATTACATTCCTGTTATGTTCTCCACTTTCTCTGTAACGTTTCATAATAAAAGTACACAAAAATAAAAATGACTTGAGCACATTTTGGTATTTTTATATCATCATTGATCCTAGTCATATGAAAACTATACAGAATCAGTTTTCCTTTTAGAATATGCCCAGGCATACATACCAATAGAGTAGCTGAATGTAAAACTGTTAGAATCTACTATAACAATACAGACTGTTAAAAAGTTTTTAAATGGAAAGTTTTTAAAAGAGATACATAAAGGATTTTGCATAAATAAATGTTCATGCTTTTTGGTTTCCACCCTTTGGAAAACCACTAAGCAGGCCTCTGCCATTAGCACATCACAGACTTTTCAGTGTTAGAGTATTAGCTGGCATTTGGAAAATTCCCTAGTGTCTGCATCTGTTAAAATAGCAACCTACCAGAAAAAAAAATTAACTTTACATTTATTCATGTAAACTTGGAGATTCAGATTCTTCATCAACATCAAAATTAAGCAATTTATTAACTATTCATCAGTCTTTTCTTTTTTCCCAATTTCTATAAAAACAATGAGTATCTCTCTGAGGCTGTGGAGTGTATATGAACTTATAGAGTGTAAATGAATTTGATTCAGTTCCATGTGGTGTTATTTCTAATATCTAATCAAATCCTTCACCTTCCAATAACTTGTTTTTTATGGGGTTTAGTGTACTTTCTTTTCGGTCTACAGACCTCACAAATTTGCATGACTGTTCTAATGGTGTATTTACAGATAAGTTTTTATTTGCACATAAGGACAAAAAGGTGAAGTGAAATTTGGTCCCAATAGAAACCTGTTAGGTTCCCTGAACATATGGCTCATTGGGCTGTTACTTCCTTTTTGAGATCATTTTCCAAGACTTTTTAATATATACATCAATTTGACACCACTTATAAAGAAAATATATTGGCTTTGAAGATGCCTCCACCTGGGGCATATCTCTTAATAACAAGCCATGTAGTGAGGTGTATCTCTGAATGTACAGGTTTCCAGTTTCTGAGAACAGGGAATAATTTGAAAGCTGTCAGAATTGCCATTTGATTTACAGTCTTGGAAATTAGGTAGATCTATGGATCCTTAGACTGCCACAGTGATTTGATTAATACAGTTCAGGGGTAACTCCCTAAAACTCTTTCTCCAAAGACTACGCATTAGGAATCCACACTATTACAATGATTTCTCTCAGTAGATATAAGTGAAGTAAGTATCATGTGTGGTGCCAGTTTAAGACTTAAGGGGAAAATCGCAGCACTTTGAAAAAGATGTAAATGTTCAATTGGTAAAAAGGGGGGGGGGGCGTGCTAAAACATGTGCCTATTTCCATTATGCTTAATTTACTATTCAAAACAAGTTTTTCCTAATAAGCTCTATTGTTTCTTTCTGTTTTGTAAAATTTAATATGTGTGAGACAAAAACCAGATTCAGAATGTGAATGAAGTCTGTTTAGCGAAAGATTGTTGGAGCTTACAGTTCAAAAAGGGCCTCAAATGAAAAGAAATATCACCTTCTATCACTGATAGGAAATAAAGAAGCAAGTTTCTTAGGTCATTCGAGACCTTAGTTATAAACTAGACTGCCAACTTCTCTAGCCTCAGAGCTGCTTGTGCTTGAATTCATACACTTCTGCCATATATATTTACTGACTAGCTTTCATTTTTATTTTATTGCAGTGTTTTTTCAGAGGCCTCAATCCCCAAATAGAACTGAAGTAAATTCTCAAATACGTTATTTTCTTTTCTTGTTCTGTCTCTATGGGGTTATTTGCCTTTAAGTCATACTTCTTCGGAGAATTCACACCTGGTTATGGAGTACCTGGATGTTTAACCAGTTTCCCCCATTTGAAGTTCCCTTGGAATCTAGACTGCCTGGATAGCCTGGATCATGCCCAAGTGTCCTTTATTGTTTAGGACTTTAGTATGCATATATTAAAATCTATCTTGCTGATATCCTTTCAAAGGAGTGTACAAAAGAGGTATCATTTATTAATTAATCCATGGAAGAGTTGTTTTTAAAATAATAAAATCTTAAAAATTGCCTACTTCAACTTTCTTTTTGTGTGAACAAACAAAAAAATTAAAAACTGCATCTAAAGAGAATGAATAAGTGCCTTGCACCTACTCAAATAGCTAGAACTCAACTCTAGCTCTTCTGCCTTTCAAGTCACTTTTTTTTTCCATAAAAATCCCTTACCTCAAAGAAAGTATACTTTTTCACTAACTTTGTACTCAGCTTCATAGGAAGCTTAAATCATATTCAAAGTCTTTTTACACAAAAAAGATTAACCATTGTTCTAAACCAGATAGAGAGAGAGTAGGGAGACCTGACATTACCTGACAATGGGGTAGGATGTATTTTTTAAAGATTGTCGCTTTATCACCACCCTAACAAGGGCCCCAGTACATTTTAGCTGAGAGAAGCCAGCACCTTAAAACACCAGGTTTTAAACATTTGTCAGTCCTTCTCCAATGAGGGGCAAGAGAGTATTGGGACATATTTTTGTAGCTTAAGATACAAACTAAAATAAGAGGAAAGGTGAAAAGTATTTGTGCCTCTAAGGTATGGAGTTAGATTGCACCATAACTGCCAAGCCACAATGCTAACTTTTTAATAGTCTAAATTCTAAACTAAGGATTAAAGTTTGGAAAATAAAAAAAGAACAGCAATCCAGTATGAACTAGAAGTGAGGTTAGGTATTTTCTAAAACTATTGATCTGGAACTAAAACATTGTCTAAAGCAAACAAATACTTCCTTTGGTTCCAGAGTTGGCCTTCCCTACTCTGAAAAGGCCCATTAGCTCAGAAAGAGGGCTCAGCCTTATATAATCTTCCTCTGAGTATTGGTGAATCAACTCTGAAAACAGCACTCATTAGACAAATAGTTTCCTCATTTGCAGTTGTTCAACAGCACTAACCACCAGTGAGGAAGGGGCATCCCGTGTGGGTGTATTTATACCACTTCCAGCAATTGACTTAAAAGGAAGGCTTGCTCACAGGAATCCAAAGTATTAGTGACAGTGATAAAGCTTGCTAGAAAAAGCTCTCTAACTGGGACTGGGGAAGAAATGCAAACAGTAGGCTCCCTCACACTCGCACACTCTTCAATATCCAAAGACCCATTTTTGTGTTCAGTTTTTCCTGAGGTTTTACAATTGGCATTTTGAAAGCCTTTTCTTTCAGCATCTGCAAGACCCTGGATGAGATGTATTTCTAGGCTAGATCCTTTGATAAATTTCAAAACAGGCTTTGCTCTCTCCTTTCACCTTTAAAATTTTCAAGTCCCAACCTTTTTGTTTGTTTAGCTTGGTTTGGGAGTTTTTGCTGGGTTTTGTTTGTTTGTTTGTTTGTTTTTGAGACAGAGTCTCACTCTATTGCCCAGGCACTGCAACCTCCAACTCTAGAACTCAAGCAATCCTCCTGCCTCAGCCTCCTCATTTGCTGGGACTACAGGTGCAGTTATCACATCCAGCTAATTTTTTTTTTTTTTTTTTTTTTTTTTTTTAATGTTTTGAAAAGACAAAGTCTCCTTATGTTGCCAAGGCTGGTCTGGAAATCCTTAAGCTCAAGCCATCCTTCTGTCTTGGCTTCCCAAAGTGCTGGGATTACAGGTATGAGCCACTGCACCTGGTCCCAACCTTGTTTTCTGTCAAAATAAATACCAATGAGTAATGAGACTCTTTAGTAAAGATTTAGAAAAGATAAATATAAGTACACTAAACCAGATATGGATAACCATTGAGATTGGTGTTCTGCTTGCAGACAGGCAATAGGACCCTCTACTGGCTGGGTAGGGAGCACTTGGGTGAGACCCAGTGAGCCAACCTTCAGAAGGGACCCTAATCCAGTCCCAGGAAGAGACAACAATGACACTGCTACTTCCTTTTCAAATATAAGGACATTTCCAAGTTACTTCAGCCATTTCTTCTTCCTCCACCTTACAATGTACTTGGAAAATATGCCGTAGGGGATGACTTATTTTCTTTTTCAAGGCAAGGTTTCATTAAAAATGGCCCAAATATCATTTACCGCAGACAATGAGCCTTGTTTCTTGTATGGTTTCTTCCATGGTTTCTTCCATGAAATACTTTTTAGTTAGGATGGCCAGATTTAGCAAATAAAAATTCAGGATGCCCAGTTAAATCTGAATTTCAGACAGACAACAAATATTTTTTTTCTTTTTTACTAGATGTATACTCCCATGAAATATTTGGCAAACCTTAACATCACATTGACTATAAAGATAAGAAATCAAATCTAGATAGATTCTCCCCTAGTTTGGGGGTGGAGCTAATGTGTGTGTGTATAATACAGGCCACAGGGTGGCCGTAAAGTTCGCGTGCGATTTGCCACCTTGTGTGTGTGTGTGTGTGTGTGTGTGTGTGTGTGTGTGTGTAATTTTTAGTCCTGGCCAGAATATTCTTTTTTCATTTCTCCTCAGGGAAAGTCTCAGCATTTGCTGTACATACCACTCCCCTGGATTTGCCTATACAATGATTTGCGTTGTGTTTCACCGTGTGCGCATAGAGTCTCCTCCGTGATAATATCATAAGCTTTTCCACCAGAGTGCTGAGCACATGGCGTCCCCCTTCCAGGACCTGTCCCGCCAGGGCTTCCAGGCCGCCTCAGGTGGGGTAGGCGGACTCTGCACTCTCACCTCTGACCCAGACGCGCAGGAAACTGAGATTCGGGCCTTGGGCCCCAGGGCTGCGCGAGGGAAGGAGAGGCGACCTCGGGGAGGGTTTGAGTCCCTCGCGGCTCCGCTCTGCGCGCGGTGAGGCCGGGCGAGGCGGGCCTTTGGCCGAGGCCTGGCCTGCAGGCCTCCTCTGACGCCTGCGCCGCCCGGCCGCCCCGCTTCCCTGCAGGGGCCCGCGAGGCCAGACCGCGAGCCTGGGCCCCGGGACCCCTTTGCCCGGTGCGGGGCGCGTCCCGGGGACAGACCGGTGCGGGGCGCCCGGGGTCGCGCAGGCCGGAACCCCCGGCTCGCGACGGGAGGCGCCCAGGCCCTTCCCGGTCTCGCTGCAGCGGGGCGATTCTTCCCGTCATTTGTTGCATTGTTTGCATTAATATGAATATCTTGTTCTGTTTGTTTTGTCTCCTGGGAGCCAATAAAGCTGTGAGTTTTTTCTTTACACCAAATGCAGCTCTACGGGCGATCAATCAATGGGTAGTCTTCGGATAATCTGTGAGAGTGAGAAATCTAATAAAGCTAGAGACTAAAAAAGGAAAACAAAATCTATTTTCCTCCCAGGTTAACTACGTCAGGATTAGTGTGTTCTACTTTTGCTGCATGAGGTGGGTTTAACTCATGTTCTTTTTTTTTTTTCTTAACAAATGGATTTAAATGTCAAGATGGGAGGGAGGAGGGCTGAGGGGAGAGAGGAGAAAGAAGAGGGGTGCTTAGGAAGGAGACTCTTAAATCTTCTGGCAGTTGGCAGATTCTGTCAAGAAGGAAGAGGATACTTTCTAAGGTCCCAGAAAATGAAGAGAAATGTAGGACTCTACTAAAATGTACTTTGGTGAAGAGGGCCTTCCTCAGTTTTCCAAACAGACAGGAAATGTAAATTAATAATGAAGTCAACTAACTGATGATGATACATCAAATGATTATCGGTAGCCTCATCACTGGTCTGTTCCCGCCAGCCGATAAACTTAACTCCCCAAAGGGATTATTTGGAAGACCCCTCAGCCCTCCTGAGCATTGCAAGAAAGATGAGAAAGATCTTCTGCCTGGACTGCAGCAGTTCTCCCCATAGCACAATGCAACCAAATCATTTATAAACAGATCAAAATAACAATCTGAATTATCTAACACTAACAGCTGAACTGAGGAGACCAAGATTATGTGATGAATTGTTAAATTGCAGTAGCATTGTTTTGGATTGCTAATTAAAAAAATAAGCAAACCCCATGACTCTAGATATGACAACTGAAAATACCCACAAATTATTTAATAAATGAAGTGTCTAACAACTTTAACACTTCCTGGTCGCCTTGTTAATAAATGTAATTTGAGGTAGATTTTAAAAATCTTCAATCTAAACAGTGAATTCATTACGCGCCATTCAGATCTCTGGATGCCTATGGACTTCTTGGAATTAGGTGTTAAATAGACAAAAGTGAACCAAACTGCCTTTAAAAGCACAGCATGACCATGTAATTCTTTTTCCAGTTTGTGGTAAAAAATGATGAAACTTCTTTCCAAGTAGCTATCACCCAGATTTAGTGTGAAAAGTAGCGTAATTGTAATTCACGCCATCAGGGTCTATCGCTGATAGACGATCAGCTGTTCTGTAGTGGGGAGAGGCTTTCTTTTCAAATAGGAAAGCTGCCAAGTGCTCTGCGATACCTCCAGCAAGCTTATCGGATTGAGTTCAGAGCCAAAACAGCAGCTGCACACATATGCAAATTGGCAATTAATAGTATAACATTCTGCAAAAAAAAAAAAAAAAAGGAAAAAATGTTTAAAAAAATTTTTAAAGAAAATAGAAGCTACCTGAACATTATTAACCTTAACTCTAACTGGGACTTCTAAGATGAATGACTAAGGATTAATTACCCTCTGGAGAGGACTTGCTCTTTAATACTTTCTCTCCTGCAGATCAAGTCTTTGTTGTCTTGCTGAGTTTTGTCTGTTTCATGGACCACAACAATGGGCTCTACAGGAAGAAGTTTAAAATGACTAAAAAGCCCTTATATTTTGATTCCAGAAAAGAGGGAAATTAAGTCCTTTTCATTGATCATTCTTTTCATACACAGAGATTATAAAGTAAGAGCTTTATGTCCTCATGAAAAAGACATTTTGTTCTGGATGTCATCATCTTCTTCCACTACAGCTTGCAGTAGGAACAAGCTTGACGTCCTGGGGGTTGTGCCTATCTGTCTTGATTTCTGTCTGTCTCTTCCTCCCATTGACAACAATGTCGTTTGTATGCTTCACACAGCAGTTTACAGAAACCCAGCAAGGTTTATGGTTTATGTTGCCCAGCATGTATAAACATAACAGTCAAATGTTTTTTTAAATAAAAATCATATGAATTTGTTAGATTTCTTAACATACTGGTCCCTCCACCCTACCCCAATTCTCACACACAAATACACTGTTTCCCTGATAGAGTCATAACAATAGTTATGGCTGGGATTAGGTTGGCAGCCCAAGCCCCAGGAAAGGCCTGGCATTTTCACAGAAGCCTTTCCCCAGTGCTTTGAGGCTTGCTTTCCCACTCCCTCTTTCTCCCTCCCTCTAGCACAGGGTGGGGGTTGGGGGTGATTAGCAAATGTTTCAGATAATCTGTGAATTCTTAATAGTCATATTTTCATGGTTGAAGATCACTATTTCTGTGATATGACAGGTTTCAGAAACCTTGGTGTTAGGGGTTTTACAGACACATTCAAGTTCTAGGAGTTTGAAATTTGGGTCAAGATCCTGATTCCCATTAATGTGTGAGGGCAAAGGAGGTTTTATTTTGCTTTATTTTTCTGAATTTTATGGGATGAGATTGTATCTAGTCCTGACTGTAACCTGCACCATAAAAGTAGAATTGCAATCCTTATTTCTGCCTTTTTCTCATTTTATTACCTATGCTTCTAGTGTTATTGCAAATAAACTGTGTCTTAAAAACATTCCTTGTCATATATCCTAGGGGCATTTCTATCATAATCTGAGAAAATTTTAGACTAAAATTAATATTCCAGCTGAAAGGATACCATATACTCTCCTTGCCAATATGGGCTTTTGAAGTTTGAATTTCAACATTTTTATAGGAAATTCACTCATGTAGAATTTAAACATATTTGTTTATATTTCCTGGAAAAAAATATTTTAGATAACTGTCATTATGTTCCACTTGGGGTACAGAAAATTTTGAGTCTCTTAATAAGAAAGCAAAAATTCTTTCCTCCAAATAACCAATTCTAGATCAGTAAATTATACTTTTCTAAATATTTGTGATTAACAAAACTTTTTTTGTCTAATTCCAATAGTTGCATCCTATGTGCTAAAGACTATAAAAGTATGAGAGAAAAGAATGTAAGTCTAAATTTTAATCATACATAAGAACTTTTCTATTATGATTAAATAAAAAATAGTTTAAAAGGAAAGAGCAAGTCAATTGAAAAGTTGCTTTTGAATAAAACAGAAAAATGGGAATGCCAACTTTCTTTTCTTCTCTATAACTTCATTAACATGGTTGTATAGACATTTGCATGTAAAATGTAGTTAACAAAAATTACACAGAAGTAAATTTAGTCCTCTAGTGCCTACCTCTATGGTAAAATCAGACCATTTGGCATAGTTTGAAGTCTTCCAAGAAGCCTGGTTTCCACCTGGAAAATAAATTACTAAATTTGAATGTGTTACTTATACTATGGTGAGTTGTCTATCTGTTACATTTTATTTTAGTGCATATACTAGAAATTGTATTTAAAGTGTTCTAAAATTGTCATCTGTCAAGGTAGAGAATTATAATAATATAATTATACCCAGGAAAAGTGTTCTGACTTTAGATTATCTTGGCACTGTTACAAATATGATGCATTTTTAAAATTCAAAATGTTTATCACAAATTATATGCTTAATTGTCAATTTTTGAGATTAATCTAAATCAGCTGTAGCCAAAGTTTGTTTTCTATGAATTTATTGATATATAGTTAATGCTTATACATGGTCATCAATAGTATATAAATATATATACTATTGCTCTTGTTCTTAGCCAAAAAGCCGAGAAGCGATATATATACTATTGCAATATTTAGCTGTACTTACTTTACATTAAATGGTACTTTGTCTCAAAATTATCTAAGAGTTTGATAAACATTAAATATTTATTTGTGAAATATTTATCAAATCATTGTTTCATTTTAAATTCACCCATAAATCCTATTTTAAATCATGAGCAGTTTGACTCTGAGTTATAACAACTATTTTGAGTAATCAAAGGCTCTACATTACATCATGTAAAGTATTATAATGGGAGTATTAGTGAGATATCATGGCCAGTGAAGATACTACTCAATGAATATATCTAGATAAAAACTATATTTTATAATGCTGCAGGCGCGCACAGAGGGAGAAGATGAAAGTGTAGACCTTGGCTCTGTAAAAACTCATTGCCACAGCTCGTGAAAAGAGGAAACCATATATCTTATTAAAATATTTAGACTTTTCTTCATTTCAAATGATAGGGCATTAATATCCTAAAGGAAGCAATTTTTCTTTCTGAAATGTACATTTTCTAAGTTGAGTTAAATAATCTGATAAATTATGGTTATAGAACTTTGTACTGTCAAGCCCAGAAACGTTAGAATTTATTATGATATGCTCATATATATCTAATTACTATACTACCTTTGTAATGATCATAATTATTGTGTCTGTTATTTTTTAAATCCTAAAGAACTTTGTGAATTCAGGTGACTATATAATGGATACTGCCTTCTATGGGAGTGAAAAGAAGAAAAACTTGATTTATATTTAAAGGTCTTATATTAGAAGCAATATGGTGTTAAAATATTTTCTCTTAGCACAGGGTATTTGTTTAAAGAATTTATCTGGAAGACTCGGGACATATTCTGATTGAGGAACCATTACTTAAAATGATAAATAGGGATTAATTTCCTCTAAGGAAATTTACTTGGCCACTAGATTAATAAAAGTGGTGGTGATAGAATAGTAATAATTTCTTAGTTAAGCCCTTTTTCTATGCTAGACACCTCACATACATTCCTTCATTCAATCATAATAACCACCTAATGAGACCAGCATTATTATCTTTATTTCACTGATGAGAAAAATGAGGCTAAGTTTAAGTCACGTAGTAATGGTTGAGCCTCTAGAGCTGTGGAGCTCTAAAGTCCACACTCCTATCAGGTGCTCCTATCTAAAGTCCACGCTCCTATCAGGTGGTTCCACTCTGGTTTCTAAAGAATAGAAGCATGGATGAGGTTTGAAAATTGTTTCTTTCCTCTCTTATAATTCCATGTTTCCTTTATGAAATCCAAGAAAGTAAATGAAGTAGTCCAGGAATTTAGCAGTGCAGTTGAGGTCCATTTGATTAGGAAGTCTTTATATGACTCTAAACAGGATTGCTTTGGCACATACATAAAGACTGGGAGATCTACACATCCATCCTCAAATTTAGCAATTCGAAGCAGTTAGCTACACGGACAGTTTTGTATGCATTGCTAAATGCAGACACAAAAACTGCATTTGCAAAAAGAGGAAACCCAGTTAAACTAGGTTGCAAATTTGGCCCTAATTTAGCGTAGCATTTGTGATACATATAGGTTAGAGTGACATTTATATAATGGTGTGAAATATGAGAAAGTTCCAATGCTAGACACAAAGACTTTTTAAAATTGCTTTTGCCTACTTTGGTTAGTTTAAGAAACAGGAGGAAGAATTTGGTTTTTCAAGTGATGGGAAGCCTTTAAGGATGTTGGAACACTGTTCAGTCCCCTGGGGTTCTGCCTGCTGTACAATTTTAAATGTCTTTTAGCTAAAAAATTGGCCAACAAGGGAAACACAGAGATGAAATCTCTTCTTTCTTATGGGGGAAATTAGAAACTATAGGTGGCTAACATAATTCAATTCTGATGGCTTCATAAATGGTCAGCTTTTGGGGTCAGAAAGACATAATCCTCCTACTTAATATTTCTATTTAACTGGAGTAAATACCTATATATTAGAAAGTATTTTGGAAATTTTGTCCTTATGCTTGACTGTAGATGTAAGTTTCAGCTTAAGAAACACAGCCAGAAATGAGACAAGATAAATACACCCTGTTTTGTATAATACTATAGTCATGGTACCTGAAACTATTTCCATTTCTCCATTGAGGACCACTGGAGGGCAGTGTTTTCTCCTTTGGGAGCAGCACCTGGTTTTAGATGGAGCCTGCATAGACGTGTTAAAAACGGCATCTGGGTTATGGAAAATTAGTTGCATTTTTCATTCAGGCTTGCTTGGAATTTACCCCTCCTGTTTACGTACAGGTCATTCAGATTGTTGCTTATCATCCTACCAGCCTACTTAGTTGTACCAAAAAATCAGATTCCAAAAGATCATATATAATATGTATCTGCTATTTGAGAATCTTTTAAAACTTTATATTAATTAACGATTAGAGGATTGTATGAAGTTTATTTTGGTAATATAAATAGGAAATGAAAGAAAGATATTCAAGCAAGAGTATAAGTTGCTTTGCACTTGAAAATTTCAATATTCCATTAATTTTATTCTCAGTATAATTTTATTACATGTATACACACAAAGACTTTTATGTTAATTGAATTCTTTTAATTATAATAGTCATTTGTTTCATTTTTAAAATATGAAAATACAACATTTTAGCTCATAATTTTTGTCCAATAAAAGATCGCTATTTTTGCAAAGTCAAAGTATATTTTTAGTCTAATGATTTACTTTATTTTTCAATACAGTGTCCTTGAAACTGCCAAAATAAGGCACTTGACGAAAAACAGAAATATCAATACCTGTACCACAAACTTCTAAAACGTATTTTATTTTTATAACATTATTTCTGATTACAAAGGCAATACATGTTTATTGTGGAAATTATGGAAATAAAAATAATAAAATAAAAATCACTCACAACCCTGTTATAATTATTTTTGATCTTTTAGAATATATTGTTATAGTACATTTTCTATGTACTGGTACATATTTAAGATAATTAGAATAATTGGCATTACTGATTTGTAAGCAACACAATTTAAAATAAATCATAGTTTTCCATATCATTAAATATATTTCAATAGAATTATTTTTAATAACCATAGTATTCCATGGTATAAATTCACTCTAGTTTATCTAACAAGTTCTCCTACACTATATATTTAGTAATTTCTAATTTTTCTACATCTTGAACAATGCTATGTGAACATCTTTATAGACAAGTATTTGTATACATCTCAATTATTTCCTTTAAATAAATTTCCAAAAAGAGAATTTCAAGGTCAAAAAGTTCTTTACAAGTTTTAACCAGGTACAAGTTGTATGTGCCTGTAGACCGAGATATTTGGGGAGGCTGAGATAGGAGGATCTCATTAGCTCAGGAGTTGGAGTCCCACCTGGGCAACATTGCAAGACCCTGGCTAAAAAAGGAAAAAAAACAAGGTTTTTTTTTTTTTTTTTAGTAAGTTTTGATACATAGGCTGAAGTGTCTTCCAAATGGAAATATATAAGAGTGTCCATTTATCCTTATCTTCACCAACACTAAATGTTATTAGATTTTCAAATCTCTAATTTGAAGGTTTGAAAAAAAGTACTTTTACTTTTTCTTACTTTGCTTACTTGAAAAATTTAATATATTTCATATTTTTATTTACCATTTATATTATTCCTTCATAGCTTACTTATTCCTATAATCTTCCATTTTTTTTCTTTTAGGGTATTTCTATTTTTTTAATTTTATATGGAGATAATTCGTTATATAATGAGGATAGTAAATACCATACCATAAATTTTAGAAATATCTCTCTAAGCTGATCTTTATCATATTTTGTTATGGATTTTTTTCATTTTTAAATTGTCAGTTTCTTGCATGTTTTTAATTAAAATTCTCCTTTATAAATTTAGAAAATCTTCCTCACAAAGGGCTAAATATTCACTTCTATTTTCTCCCACATATATTGATGCCTTTGCTTTGATTTTAATTTTTTGTTTTCATTTTATGCATTTAATGCTTTAACAAACCTGACATTTATTTTATTATGTGAGGTGAGGATTTCATCTTTTTTCTTCTATTGGTTAAACAATTGTCCCTACATGTTTATTGAATAATATACTTCTTTTCTGCTGAGTTTTAAAGACTTTTTAATTTAGCCAAAAGCCTTTATGTTCTAGGGTCCATTCCTAAGATTAATTTCTGTTATACTGATTCCTCTATCCTTCAACATTTCTCATAGTGTTTTAATTTTACACTCCTACATTCTGGTATCGCAAGTCCTTCTTCAGTAACTTTTTTTTTTACAGACAGAGTTTCACTTTTTTGCCCTCGGTAGAGTGCAAAAACACTCACAGCAACCTCTAGCTCTTGGGGTTAGGCAATTCTCTTGCCGCAGCCTCCCAAAGAGCTGGCCTACAGGGACCCACCACAAGGTCCAGCTATTTTTTGTTGTTGTTGCTGCAGTTTGGCTGGGGCCGGGTTTGAACTCACCACCCTCGGTATATGGGGCCAGCACCCTACTCAGTGAGCCAAAGGCACCGCCCCTTTCTTCAATAATTTTTATCCAAATTTTTCTTTGTCATCCTAGACTATTTTTTCGTGTACTTCAGATTTACTTTATCAAGTTAAAAAAGATTCACCTTAAGCACATATGTTTTGCTATGGAAAAATGCCCAAGATATATTAAACGAAAAAAGCAAGTTGTACAAGAATATGTATATTATCCCTCTTATAATTAAAAAAAGTCAGAAAAAAACTTAAATGTGTATGCATACCCATGTGTATGTGAGAATGGACCTTACAGATACATAAAAAATTTTTTGAAGAATGAGCCAATTTTTTTTTTTTTTTGAGTCAGGGTCCTGCTCCATAACCCAAGCTGTAGTACAGCAGTGAGATCACAGTTCACTGCAACCTTGAACACCTAGGCTCAAGCAATCCTCCTATCCTCCTCCCTCAGCTTCCCAAAGTGCTGGGATTAGAGTTGTGAGCCACTGTACCCTGTCCCCCCAAATTAACAGAGGTTACCTTTGGTGATTGAGATAATGGTGACACAACAATGTGAATGTACTTAATGTTACTGAAACTGTACCATTAGAAATGGTTAAAATGGGCCAGGGGCTATAGCTCACATATCCCAGCATTCTGGGAGGCCAAGGCAGGAGGATCCCTTGAGCTCAGGTGTTCTAGACAAGCCTAAGCAAGAAAAAAAGTCCCAGTCTCTATTAAAAATAGAAAAATTAGCAGGGTGTAGTGGTGCACACCTGTACTCCTAACTACTAGGGAGGCTGAGGCAGGAAGATCGCTTTAACTCAGGAGTTTGAGGTTGCTTTGTGCTAGGCTAACACATGGCACTTTAGGTGGTGGAATAGAGTGAGACTGTCTCAAAAAAAAAAGAAAAAAGAAAGAAAAGAAAAACAAAGGTTAAAATGTAATTGGCCATCAAAAAAGAAAATATGTTTAAAATGGTAAATTGTATGTATATTTTACCACAATTTCTTTTTTTTAAAGCTGTTTACAATGATTTACCTCTGGGGAGTTGATTGAGGAGGCAGGATGTAGGCTGAAGGCAATATTTTTCTCTTAACACCTTTGCCTGGCCTGAATTTTTCACAAGAAGCTCGTATTAGTTTCATAATAAGAAAACTTAATGGCATAACTATTGTAAAAATTAATTGGAATTCTATGCCTACACAGAACTACATTAAGTTTATAAATGATATAGGACATTTTTATAATACTATCATTTACTCCTATAGAAATATTTTCAAAATATTTATGTTTCTTAGTAAAGTTTTGAAATTTTTTCATATGGGTCCTGTGGTCTATTAGAATATGTCTGGATTTCATATTTCTGTATTTCTATTTATAGATCAACATATTGAGATATAAAGATATATATTATTACCTAATTGTTGTTGTTTTTAAAGTAATTTTGTCTCATCGGAGACTTCTAATTGTTTTTTATCTACCTATATACTCGAGCATAAGCCGAGTTTTTGTGCCAAAAATTTGTGCCAAAAAACTGAACTCGGCTTATACTCGCGTCATACAGGTTATTTGATTCCGTGCATGCGCACCTAATCAAATGTACGTAGTCTCCAGTCATCTTCTGCCATCTGCTTGAGGGGGCGGTGCTTCAGCTCAGTCCCTAAGTCCGGGCTGAGCTGAAGAGGTAGGCGGCTGAACTGAACTGTATTCCACTGAACTATTTAACCCACAATATTTAATGGCACATTTAATTAAGTGAAAACCCCATTTAAGGCAGTAAAGTCTTGTAAATAAATGTTTATAAATCCT
>CAUYPK010007652.1:0-100544 GCA_963574355.1 Loris lydekkerianus | reverse complement strand
TAGAACAAGACGTCCATCTTACTACATGTTGGTCACTAAAAGTGGAAAAGGACCTTCTTATTTCACCAAGTATGTTCTCTTACTACCATTTTCCTGAGCCTGCAATAGAAGGGAACGCAACGTAGACTGAAGATGCTGGCTGTCAGAATTCTTCCACCCTGGCGGCCGTCACGGCGTCTGGTGAGTGGCCTCCAGCAGCTGTCCCTGGGCTGCTTTCTGTGAACATACAACACCACCAAGTCCAAGTTCAGTTCTTTAAACTTCCATATCTGAGGGCATCTTTCTTCCCCACACCGGAGCAGGCACAAAACTTGCCAGCTTAAAATCTTGTGTGGACTCAGGGCAGACAGCACAGGACTCCGTTCTCTGTTCCTGTGGGCGTGGGCTAACGTTTCATTTTCTAATAGGGTCTTTTTTTTTTTTATTGAGACAGAGTCTTACTTTGTCACCCTCGGTAGAGTGCCGTGGTGTCATAGCTCACAAGAACCTCCAACTCTTGGGCTCAAGAGATTCTCTTGCCTCAGCCTCCGAAATAACTGGGATTACAGGCGCCTGCCATAACACCCAACTATTTTTTTGTTTGTTTGTTTATTTGTTTAGCAGGCCCGGGCTGGGCTCAGACCCACCAGCTCTGGAGCATGTGGACGGTACCCTAACCGCTAAGCTACAGACACCCAGCCTCTAATAGGACCTTTGATGAGCAGACTTTTTAATATTGATGAAGTCTCATTTGTTGATTTTTTTTTCCTCTTTTAAGTTCATACTTTTTGTGAACTACTTAATAAATCTTTCCCAAGCCCAAATTACTATGATTTTTCTGTTTTTAATTACTTTTTTGATTTTTTTGGTATATGGTCCATAGTAAGAGTTTGTCACCCAGGCTGGAGTACAGCGGCATCAGGATGGCAGCTCACTACAGCCTTGAACTCCTGGGCTCCAGGCTCCTCCTGCTCAGTCTTCAGAGCAGCGGGGACCACAGTCTCCCTCACCACACCTGGCCCAAACATCTCTTTCCCCACATGGCTGTCCGGTTGTTCCAGCACTATTTGTTGAAAAGATTCTTTCTCCATTACATTTCTTTGGCATGCTTGTCAGTTTCAGTTGACATGGGTATGTGGACTTATTTTTGGACTCTGTTCTGTGGTGTTGCTCAGGCATCGTGACAATCAAAACCATCCCTGAATAAACCCAAACACCCACTTAGCTGGGCACTGACTGTGGGTTAGTTCTAAAAACCGAAACCCAACCCACAGCCTTTCCCTGTGAGGGTTGCACAACCAGGCGGTAAGGCAGCACTCGTAGGAAAGGGTATGCTGTCTTACGTTACGGAACATTCTAGGCATCAGAGGAAAGAGGGTTCCTTTTTTGTTGCTCACTTGTTTTGGAATGCTCTGGATGCCCCTTCCTGCTGGATTCTGCCCTCATCTTCTCAGAGACCCTTGGGTGGCTTCTGTGTGGGTGTGGTCTGGGTCCGGCTGTAGGATGATGTGGCACTTGGCAGCTTCCCTGCCTGGGTCCCCACCTTCAGCCCCCATCCAACCTTCAGGAGGTGTCTGGGGGCGGGAGGTGGCTGAGAACCCACAGGCAGGACAGCCTATTTGCAGAAGCCGCCTGGGCCCCATTACTGCCCACTGCTGGTCCCGAGGGAAGCAGGGTAGGGCCAGGAGAGTCCATTCCAGGAGCCCAGGCAGTCCAGCCACATTGCCAATGCAGGGTCACATGACGAGTTTTAATTATTTGCCCACTCTAGTTGAAGGGAGTGTTCTTATTTTTTTGTCTTCTGGTGTTTTGTTGTTGTTTACTTGCTTGTTTTTGTAACTTTGACTTGAGAATCTGTGTCTGAATTACTTTTCCACACATCTGCTCCTTGTTTTTCTGAGCAGACACCCATTTGGTTCTCTTTTGCCATATGTTGAGCCTCCAGAACATCCGTCTACATTTTTCCTGTAATAATGCAGGAAAACAAAGTGTAGGCTCTTGCTGGACTATCTTGCAAATAATTTTTACCCTTTGGTGAAACGCTGTGTTGCTGAGAGCAGGTGTGCCTTCAGGAGGGCTAGTTTTAAAGAAGGATGGGCTTGTCTGAGTCGTCCCTCTCCTCCAGGCCATCAGACAGCCACTGTTAGGAGTCAAATGTGTCTGAGTTTCATTAGCATTCTTTGATCATTTGAATAATAACTTCCCTGTGAAAAAAGAATGGGTGACGGGATGAGTCTGAGGCCCTGCCTTGACCCGGATGGGCAGCCTGGAGGGGCTGTGAGCCAGCTGAGCCAGTTGTCCCTTTGTTGTTGTTTTTTAATTAATTTCTTTTTGAGAAGAGTCTCACTCTGTCACCCCTGGGTAGAGTGCTATGGCATCATAGCTCACAGCAACCTCAAACTCCTAGGCTAAAACCGTCCTCCTGCCTCAGCCTCCCCAATAGCTGGGACTACAGGCACCTGCCAGCTAGTTTTTCTGTTTTTGGTAGAGATGGGGTCTCGCTCTTGCTCAGGCTGGTCTTGAACTCCTGAGCTCAAGCAAGCCGCCTGCCTCAGCCTCCCAGAGTGCTAGGATTATAGGGGTGAGTCACCATGTCCAGCCTTCATTTTCCCTTTGAAAAAAAGCCCAACTACCTCCAGGCGTCATGCTCGGCTCACAACCCAAGTGCCACAGTCAAGGCTGGCGGATCTCCTGGGGTGTTGGAGGCCCCATGTCCAGCTGTTCTCCTGTGAGGGGTGTCTTTGCATGTCAAGGGGTGCCTCACCTTTATGAGGGCAACCCAGCTCTGCCCCAGGGCTGGGGTCTGGCTTCTCGGGAATTTTTCTTCCATGGTGGGGTCTGTCTCCACATCAGAGGCCAGACTGAGGTTCTAGCAGGCCCTTTCCATCCCCAGGGCAGGGGGCTTTGGGTTTCGTGGGTTTTTCCTGGGGTTGCCCAAGTTGCCGGGTGGACGGCAGCTGTGGGGAGAGCTGCTGGCTCTGCCACACCATCACCTGCTTCTGAGTTGGCTGTAGCTTCTGTTTGCCAGTGAGACTAACTCAGCTGGGAGAAGAGGTGCCACTTGATGAGAACTGATTTATTGGGGTGTCTAAACTGGTTCTCAAAGTTTACCCCATCCCCCATCCCCATGCTCTCCTGGGACACCCTTGGGTCTGACGTCCAGGGAGGGCAGAAAGGACACATAGCTGTGGGTGGGGAGCACTTATGCCTAGGACGGGATCACTTCTCCCCACCCCCAATGTGGCTGTGCCCCTCCACATCCGGGGCTCCCAGGTCCCACCTGGGAGATCGAGGTTCCCTGTGTGACTCTGCAGTTGGGACATCAGGAAGGATGGCTACTATTTGGTGTATTTCTAATCCTCATCAGCCGCGTCCACCATTGTTCTCCATAACAAGGAGGGTGCTGAGCACTGGGCCATTATTGAGTATGTGGTGTGCCTGGTCCCAGGCCAGCTTCTCTGTTCAATTTAAGCCCACTTTGCAGATAACACACTGAGATGAGTGAACGACTGCTGGCCCTCAGTGAGGCCGCATTTGAACTTGGAACCCAGCCCAAGCACCTGTGGCTGGCACCTGCCCTCTGTGCCCACTCAGCTCCTCTTGCTATCCCCACCGTGCTGTGGACAGCTCTGATTCCTTGAGTCTAAACACTTACCAAGATGGTTTGTTTCCTTCGAGGGGATAAAATGCTTTTGACGTGAGTTAAATAGAAAGCTGTTGGCCTTTCTTGGCAGCGTTTGCTTCGAAGGGCTTTGCGAGGAGGTGGCTGCACCTGGAGCAGGCAGGGCCCATGGCCAGCTGGTCCAGATGCTGCCTGTGGCTCTGATCAGGCTGGAGGCCAAGCGGGGCAGGCTGGCCATCCGCAGGTGCCTGCCGGGTGTGGTGGGGAAGTGGGCCTTGGACTTCCCTGCTGAGCCTCTGGTCTGCAGTGTAGGTGGGGCTGGCTGGATGCCTCCCAGGTGCTCAGAGTTGATGTGAGAGCCGGCCTGTCATTGACATGGGCTTTGGGCAACCTGGGTAACATCCCAGGCTGGCATTTTGCACCCCAGGGACCCATGGGCCAGAAGGCCTTGTGCATGAGTCTAGGCCTTAAGCTTCTGAGCCTAAAGCTTCTGTGAACTGAAGGCCCTCAGGCTCAGAAGCTTAAGGATGAGGCCCACGGACGAGTGTTCTGGCCCTAGGGACCAGTGTAGATGGTGGCTCTGTGCCACTACCTGGCAGGAGTGAGCAGGGGACCGAGTCTCAGGCAGGCTGAGTGGCTTTGGCGAGCCCCTCACTGCTTGCTGGATGTGGGGACTTGCATGCATTTGTGCACCTCTCTTGAGCCCCGGTTCTCCCTCTGTGAACTAAGGGTAGCTTCTCACCTCCCCAGGGTGGGGATTGCAGAGCAGGCTCGCTCATTACCAGTCCCAGAGAGGACTCTCACTGCTTGGAGAATGGTGATGGCCCCAGGAGCAGTGGTCTCAGTACTCTTCTGCTGGTGAGGCCCACGTGCACAGTTTCTCTCTGAGTCTGGCGAGACTCACACGTTAATGAATCTGCTTTGTTACTTAAGGTAGGTGGCGAGGGACAGAGGAAGTCTGGGATCTGCCGTGAGCTGGTCCCTCAAAGCTCCAGAAAGCTGCCCAGGGTGGATTATGCCTTAGCTCTGCCTGCTGCACTTTGCACTGCAGCTGAGGGACCCCAAAAGCAGCACCCCAGGATAAATGCCTCAGGGTATTACTGGGGAAGATTTGATGACATCCTGCTCTCAGTGGGAACCAGGTGTTTCCTCCCCATCTCAGGACACTGCACAGTCTGCAGTTACTCTGGAGAGCTGCAGTCAAGATCAAGGAGAGGACGGGGCTGGTCCAAGGCCACCCAGAGTACCTTCCTGCAGGGACTCCCTGCTCTCACTGACCTGCCAGTGGTCATGTTTGTGATTAAACTGAGCTCAGGTCACACTCACAAATTCCCAGAACTCCCAGCCTCCTGAGTCCTGGGAGAAGGCTGCTTAGTGTGTTGGGAATGCTCACTGTGTGGGCAGAAGTGAGGACACCATGAGGAGCAGGTTTCCAAGTTCTCAGAGAGAGTAGGGTTGGGCAGGGCTGGCAGGAGCTGTGGCTAGTGGAGGAAAGGGTAGCAACCCCCCCACTGAAGCCCTGGCAGGAAAGGGGGAAGGGGAGGGACCATTCCCCCTCCCCACCCTCCTGCCAGGCCTCCTGCTGACCAGACATGCCTCCCGCAGGGTGGGAAGGAAGGTGAGGGGCTGGGGTGTCAGTAGTAACCAGCAACCAGCCCGCCAACCCCTCAGGTGGGCGGGACAAGAGGGCTACTGTGTTGGGTGACTAGGGTGTGCCTGATGGGGGCCCCAGACCCAGTGAGAGGTAGCTGGTGGTCCTCTCAGGTCAGTGGGGCTTTGGCCTGGTGGCCTGGGGTGTCCTGCCACAAATAAGGCCCACATGGGGCATGGCTCATGGCTATACTGGCATGCCAGGCCTGGGTCATAGTTCCGAAGCAATGAGTGTTCTGGCCCTAGGGACCTGTCATCCCCTAGTGGTCAGTGGGCTTCCTTAGCAACCAGGCATGGCCTCGTGCCCAAGGCTGAGGATCAGCTGGCTGGAGGGTTTGGGGGGCTGTTGTCACAGCCTCAAGGGAGTAGCCAAATTTGGACAGCCCAACCAGAGGCTTCTCTCTGGATTCCTTGTGATGCTCTTAGATTTCTGGTGTGGGAATGAGTAGTCTAAGGACCTCCTGGAAGGCTGGTTCAGGAGAAGCCAGGGCCCAGGGTGGGCACCAGCCCTCACCCCTGAGCTCTGCATCCTCTGTCTAACTCAATTCCACATGTGGCCACTGTCTCCTGTGGACCTGCTGACATCTGAAAGGCAAACCGTGGGGTTCCTATGGCTGAATCTTGGGGCAGTGGAGAGCAATGATAGGGCCGCAGAGAGTGGCCTGTTTTGGAAACTGATGTTCAGAGCCCAGCTTGTGTCCTGGGGATAGCTGCTGAGGGCAGGGAGGTGGGGGGCTGGAGTGGGCTCCATTCTAGCCGGACATACTTGGGGGAGGGGTCTAGTCCTTTCTGGTCTGGCCATGCTGTCTGTCCCTCCATCTGTCCTGCCCACCTGCCTGCTCCTGTCTTTCTCCCCCTCTTGAACTTGGTCAAGGCTGTGATGCTGTCTTCCTGGAGTGACAAGGTGCCCTATTAAAGTCCACCCACTACGGTATTTACATCATATCTGTGAAGCAAGAGTGTAAAAGGGATCCAGGTCTGGCCTCTCTCACCCCCCTGCCTTTGCCACATAGATGCCTCAGGGTCTTCAGAGTGACATCTGGTCTGAGATCTGGCTCCCTGGCTGCCAGCTATGTGACCTTGGCCATCAGTTACCTTCCTGAGTTTCAGCCTTTTTGTCTGGGTCAGAGGTGTTGCATAGGTCAGTCTCTCAGAGGGCTCTGATTAGCAGTGAATCATAGTGAAACTGTGAATGCTGAGGGGGCTAGAGACCCCATCTCTCCAGGGGCAGCTCACCATGGCCAGGCACCAGGAGCCCTAGGAACTTCTGGGCAACAGTCCAGGGTCAACACATTTGGGGCTCAGCCAGGGCCCCAGCTCCATGTACCTCAGGCCACCTACATCCCATCTGCAATTCTCACCTGCAGCCACACCCCACGTGAGGACCAGGTAGGTGTTTGAATGAACGAACAATGTAATCAACTTTACAAAATTAGCTCTGAATGAGTCAGTTTGCTTTTCACTTTTGAACTTATTCAGGACTGCTTTGTTATTGCATGTTTTTCCTGCCCTTTTGAGGATGCTTGTTAAGTAGTCATCGAATCTTCTAAATTAAATGTTTTCTTTATGGGTTGTATTTCTCACTTTTTTTGCTGTAAAAGCTTTCACTGCTATGAATTTTACTTTGAGAAAATATTGACGTGGTATGATATTAAAAGATATTCCTACTGGTCCTAGTTTATTCTTCTATAATTTTTATTTCAAAATTTTAACAAGGTAAGGGGCTAGGTGTGGTGGCTCACACCTATAAATCTAGAACTTTGGGAGGCTAAGGTGGGAGGATTGCTTGAAGCTAGGAGTTTTGAGATCAGCTTGAGCAAGAGTGACACCTTATCCCTACAAAAAGTAGAAAAATTAGCTAGGCATTGTGGCACACGCCTGTACTTCCAGTTCCTAGGGAGACCAAGGCACGAGGATCACTTGAGTTCAGGAGTTTGGGGCTGCGGGAGTATGAAAACACTACAATACTCTAGTCAGCCTGGGCAATAGAGTGAAATCCTTTCCCTCAAAAACCAAAAATTTTAACAAGGTGAGTACTTCTTCCTATTTATGTCAGTTGATTCCCTTTGTTGTGGACATTTTACGAAGGACATTAAAAAACGTAGAATTTAATTTTAAAATGATGATTAAGGCTAGCAGATTCAAATCAAAGATAGTTTGTTACATTCCCAAATGTTAATTACTTTAGTCCATCAATCCTGCCTGTGACCTGATTTAAGGGTAACCTCAGAGTCTTCTAGACTACTTAGCTCTAAGTCATGAGCAGGTTGACGTGATAATTGTTTGATTCATAACTCTGCATGTGTAGTGATGGAAATTCAGTACCAAAAATGTTCTTTCAGATTCTGTTAATTAGGAAAGATTGAATTTTGTAAGTGTGTTAATTCATTTCCTGGGACCCCTGCCTGGAGGAGTCATCTCTCTTGGCTCTGGGGCCTGGGGTGCTTTTGATCAACATAACAGAGACACACAGAAACTGAATGCTGAGGGGGCTGGAAAGTTGGCTCAGGGAGTATAACTAACATTTTAAAATAGCATAGACGTTGGCGGTGCCTGTAGCTCAGTGGGTCAGGCGCCGGCCACATGCAACAGGGCTGGTGGGTTTGAACCCTACCCAGGCCAATTAAAAAACAAAAAAATAGCCAGCTGGGCATTGTGGTGGGCACCTGTAGTCCCAGCTACTTGGGAGGCTGAGGTAAGAGAATCACTTGACCCCAAGAGTTTGAGGTTACTGTGAGCTATGACACCACCGTACTCTACTGAGGGCAACAGCTTGAGACTCTGTCTTAATAAAAAGTAAATAAATAAATAAATAAATAAATAAATAAATAAAATTAAAAAATAGGATAGGCCTTTGTGTTTCAGTGACGCTCATTTGTTTCCCCCTGAATTATCTGAATTTCATTTTCTCAGTGTGTGTGATTATTAGCACTTTGCTAATGGTCAGCACCTTTGGAGGTCTGGTTTTAATAAGGTCTTTCATGTTCTGAAATCAAGCAAGGTAAAACCAGAGGGCAAGTGCTGTGGGCAGGTGCTGAGCAGGTAAGCCTGCTGTGCCCCCAGGACCCTTTACAGGGAGAGCATGAGGCAGTCTGGAGAATGTTATCACTTACAGTCCTGTTCCTACTGGCGGGTGGCAGTTGGTTTGGGACCTGCTGTTTGGGCTGGCCTTTCCCACGAACTTTTGAGCAGTCATACTGTCAGAGTCTGCAGTCACAGACACCGTAGTGGTTTCTCCTCCAAATAGAGTGGAAGGTCTTTCGAATGCTGAGCACTTTGTCAGGGTTGTTAACTGTTGCCATGCTCAGGTCCAGAGCCCAAGGGGAGTGTTTCCCCAGTTGACGGGGGGCCCACAGGTTTTAGGGGAGCCTAGTCAGCCATGAGAATGGCTTCTTGGGAGTTGTGCAAGCCCTTGTCAGTTTCACTTAGTGGCTTCGCTAGCTAGCATCACGCTGGTGGCACAAGCACGGACACAGCAGTGGGTCAACTTGCTGCGTGCCCTCCTTGATGAATGCCACAGCAGCTGCAGGATCTGAGGGGAGGGCTGGCTTCTCCCCAGCCTGCTCCTGGCTGGTCTACTACAGGTCTGTACCAGCTTCCTAGGGTAATCATGACAAAGTTCCCCAGACTGTGCCAATTAAACAGTAGAAATTTATTGTCTCACAATCCTGGAGACCTGATAAGACCATGGTGTGGGCAGGCCTGGTTCCTTCCTTCTACAGCCTCTCCCCATACTTACAGATGGCTGCCTTCTCCCTGTGTCCCCACATGGTCATCCTTCTGTGTGTGTCTGTGTCTTAATCTACTCTGCTTTTAAGGACACCAGGCATATTGGATTAGGGTCCACCCTTATCATCTCACTTTACCTTAATGACCTTTTTAAAAGTTCTATCTCCATAGTCATTATGTAATGGTAAAGGGAACAGTTCAACAGGAAGACATAACAATCCTAAATGCCTATGCACCTAACACAGTTGCACCCACATTCATAAAGGAAACCCTACTTGATATAAACAAAATAATGAACAGCAGCATTTTTTTTTGGGGGGGGGGAGACAGAATCTCAATTTGTCGCTCTGGGTAGAATGCCGTAGTGTCACAGCTCACAGCAACCTCAAACTCTTGGGCTCAAGCCATTCTCTTGCCTCAGCCTCCCAAGTAGCTGGGACTATAGGCGCCTGCCACAAGACCGAGCTATTTTTTTGTTGCAGTTGTCATTATTGTTTTAGCTGACCTGGGCTGGGTTTGAACCAGCCAGCCTTAATGTTTGTGGCCAGCACCCTACTCAATGAGGCACCACCCTGAACAGTAGCATTTTAATAGCCAGGGACTTCAACACTCCACTGACAGAATGGGACAGATCCTCCACATGGAATATAAACAAAGAAACAAAGGACTTAAACAGGACTCTAGAAAAATTGGCCTACCAGACATTTACAGAACATCTATCCCCAGACTACTGAATATACATTCTTCTCATCAGTTCTTGGAACATTCTCTAGGACTGATCATATTCTAGTCCACAAAACATGTCTTAATAAATTTAGAAAAATAGAATTTATACCATGTATCTTCTCAGATCACAGTGGACTAAAATTAGAAATCAACACCAATGGAAACACTCAACTCTGCACAAAGTCATGGACATTAAACAATTTACTGCTGAACAATTGTTGGGTCAAGGAGGAAATTAAGATGGAAATCAAAAGATTCTTTGGACTAAATGAGAAAGGGAGCACAAGTTACAAAGATCTGTGGGATGCTGCAAAAGCAGTCCTAAGAGAAAATTCAAGCTTTAAATGCCTCTATCCAAAAGACAGAAAGATCACAAATCAACAGTCTACTGAGTCATCTCAAGGAATTAGAAGAGGAAGAGCCAATCAGTTCCAAACCCAGGAGAAGAAAAGAAACAACTAAGGTCAGAGCAGAACTTAATGTCAAAAGAATTATATAGAAGATTAATAAATAAAAAGTTGGCTATTTGAAAAGGTAAAAAAATCTATCAACAGGCCTCTTGATAGATTAACCAGAAACAGAAATTTCTTACTTTCTTTAGAGTACCCCTCTAAAGAAAGTAAGAAATGAAAAAGGAGATCTTACCACTGATACCACAGAAGTACAAAATATCATCTCTGAATAGTATGAAAATCTCTATACTTGAAAACATAAAGTTTAACAATGGACAAATTCTTGGAAACACACAAATTCCCTAAGCTCATTCAGGAGTAGAACTCCTGAACAGACCAATATCACATAATAAAATTGAAGCAATAAAGAATCTTCCAACAAAAATGTCCCGGACCAGATTGTTTCACAGCTGAATTTCATCAGACCCACAAAAACAACTGACATCTCTACTGCAGAAATTATTTAATAACGTCAAGAAGGAAGGAATCCTCCCAGCAATCGCCTTGATACCAAACCTGGGGAAGGACACATCAAAAAAAGAAAACCAGAGACCAGTATCCCTTATGGATATAGATGCAAAAATTCTCAATAAAATCTTAGCAGACTGTATTCATCTGCACATCAAAAAATTAATCTGCCGCAACCAAGTGGGCTTCATATCAGAGATGCAAGGATGGTTCAATATATGCAAATCTATAAATATGATTCACCACATAAACAGAAGCAAAAACAAAGACAAATTCAACACACTCTTCTGATAAGAACGCCTAACAAAATAGATACACCTTGGCAGTCATTGAGTTACCAATAAGATAGGTTCTATATATTTGTTCTTAAGTTGAATTTGTATGTAAGGCGTAACAGTTACATTTTACCTGTTACCTGTAATGGCCTCTGTTCATAAGTGCAGTTTATATGTTGGTTGGATGTTTGTAACTCAGGGACTTACTGTAA
Organism: Loris lydekkerianus; assembly: GCA_963574355.1. Classification (NCBI taxonomy): domain Eukaryota; kingdom Metazoa; phylum Chordata; class Mammalia; order Primates; family Lorisidae; genus Loris; species Loris lydekkerianus. The sequence continues at coordinate 89,431 of CAUYPK010007652.1, read as the reverse complement.
TAGCTTGTTTGTAAGTGTGAGTTGTATGTAAGCCAGATGTTTGTTTAACTCAGGGTCTGCATGAACATACCTTAAAATTATAAAATCCATACATGACAAACCCACAGCCAACATTATACTGAATGGAGAAAAATTCAGAGCATTCCTTCTTAGAACTGGAACCAGACAAGGTTGCCCACTTTCACCACTTCTATTCAACATAGTTCTGGGAGTCCTAGTCAACTAGAGCAATCAGGCAAAAGAAGGTAATCAAGGGTGTCTGGGTGGGGAAAGAAGAGGTCAAACTATTGCTCTTTGCTGATACAATCTTATATTTAGGAAACACCAAAGATTCTGCCAAGAGACTTCTGGAATTGATAAATGAATTCAGTAGAGTCTCAGGTTACAAAGTCACTGTACACAAATCAGTAACATTCCTATATATCAACAGCATCAAGCTGATAAACCCTTTCACAGTAGCAACAAAGGGAATAAAATACCTGGGAATATATATATTTAACCAAGGAGGTGAAAGACCTTTACAAAGAGAACTACAAAACACTGAGGAAGGAAATTGCACAGGATATAAACAAATGGAAAAACATACCATGCTCGTGGATCAGCAGAATTGATGTTGTTAAATGGCTATCCTACCCAAAGTGATTTACAAACTCAAAGCAATCCCTATTAAACTACCAATGCTAGTTTTTGCAGATCTAGAAAAAATAATTTATACTTCATATGTAACCAGAAAAGACCCCCTTATAGCCAGGACAACCTTAAGCACAAAGAATAAATCAGGCATCAGCTTATAAGACTTCAGACTATGCTACAAGGCTGTAATAACCCAACAGCACAGCACTGGCACAAGAATAGAGACAGAGACCAATAGATTGGAACAGATAACACAGATGTGAAAACATCCTCATGTTGTCATCTGGTCTTTGACAAGGCAGACAAAGTCATACGCTGGGGATAAGAATCCCTGTTCAATATATGGTGCTGGGAAAACAGGATACCCACTTGTATCCTGACTAAGAAAGGGTTCACACCTCTTACCTCTCACAGAAATTAATTTATGAAGAATAACAGATTTAAACAGGCATGAAACTATAAGAATTTGAGAAGAAAATATTGAACAAACTCTTACAGACATTAACTTAGGCAAAGAATTTACGAAGACCCGTACAGCAATCACAGCAACAACAACAATAAATAAATGGACCTGTTCAGATTAAAAAGCTTCTGCGCAGCCAAGGATACAACCAATAGAGTAAATAGACAACCTACAGAATGGGAGAAAGTATTTACATGCTGTACATCTCATAAAGGGCTGGTAACCAGAATCTGCAAAGAACTCAAGCAAATCGGCAAGGAAAAAAATCAAACAACTCCATTAAAAAGTGGGGAAAAAGACACGAACAGAAACTTTTCAGAGGAAGATAGTCTAATGGCCAAAAAACAAACGTAAAAAAATGCTCAGCATCTCTAATCTTCAGGGAAATGCAAATCAAAACCACAATGAGATATCACATAACTTCATTGAGAATGGCTTTTATCAAAAAGTCCCAAAACACCGAAAATGCTGGTGTGTATGCAGAGAGATAGGAACATTTATGCACCATTGGTGGGACTCCAAACTAGTACCTCTATGGAAAGTAGTATGGAGATGCCTGAAAGAACTAAAAGTAGACTAACCATTTGATCCAGCAGTCCCTCCATTGGCTATTTACCCAAAGGAATAAAAGAGTTTTGTTTTTTTTTTTTGGGGGGGGAGACAAAGATTCTCAAGCCCTTGTCCTGGGTGGAGTGCTGTGGCGTCACAGCTCACAGCAATCTCAAACTCTTGAGCTTAAGTGATTCTCTTGCCTCAGCCTCCCAAGTAGCTGGAACGACAAGCGTCTGCCATAACATCTGGCTATTTTTTGGCTGTGGTTGTCATTGTTGTTTGCCAGGCCTGGGCTAGATTTGAACCCACCGGCTCTGGTGTATGTGGCTGGTGCCCTAGCCACTGAGCTACAGGCGCCGAGCCGTACTAGACATTTTATAAAAAGGACACCTGCACTAGAATGTTGATAGCAGCATGGTTCACCATTGCAAAGATGTGGGAACAACCCAACTGCCATCAGTGCATAAGTGGACTAATAAGATGTGGAATATTCTACCATGGAGTACTACTGAGCCATAGAAAATGGTGAACTAATACCTCTTGTATTAATTTGGCTGGACCCAGAGACCCTTCTTCTAAGTGAAATATCACAAGGATAGAAAAACAACTACCACACATTCTTGCCATTATATTGGAACTATGATCAACACTTACGTGCACACAGGAAATAACACTCATCAGAAATCAAGCAGGTGGAGGGAGGAAGGGAGGGGCAAATCCACACCTAACAGGTGCAGTGTACACTGTCTGGGTGAGGGCACACTTTCACTTTGATTCAAACCATACAGAAGCAATTTGTGTAACCAAAACGTTTGTACCCCATAATATTCTGAAATTAAAAAAGAATAGTTCCTATCTCCAGATACAGTCACATTTTAGGTCTTGGGGTTAGGGCTTCCACGTGTGAATTGGGGGGCACAATTCAGCCCACAGTAAAGAGCACACAGTGAATCCCCCTGCCAGCTGGCCCCACCAGCAGCAGGTCCAGGCAGTGTGATCTGCCCAGTGACCCCTCTGCTCAGGAAGACCCCGGCAAGCCTGTGGATTGAGGCCAGGATACCCTAAAGGGGAAGATGGGGGGAAGGCCATCAGCCTGAGCCTGAGGGCATCTGGGTCCCCTGAGCAGCCTCAGTGTTTTCAGCCTCTGTTTGTGCTCTCCTGGGAGCACCATGGCATGAACATGCTTCTGTCCTGGGGGCAGCGTGTTTGGTAACATTCCCCCCACTGGGCAGCTTTGTGCAGGGTGGCACAGAGAGGTGAGTGGGTGATGAGGGAGTGTGGACTGGGCTGGGATGAGCCCACCCCTGTCTCGGGCCCTGTCTCAGGGCCACGGGTCTGTGGGGCACTGCTGAGGTGATGCAGGCTCACCTCTGCCCAGCGGAAGGCTGTCTACCCCAGCAGCTGGGACCACAAGGAGGATCTGGGTTCAGGCAGTCACCACCTTGCAACTGTCTGAGCACTGGGGGTTGTGGGGGTGGATGGCCATGAGTGGAGTTGTGTTTGATTTCATTTTGGACACCCATCCCTTGAGGCTGTCCTCCATGGGGCAGCAGGATATGCACCTGAGCCTCACCTGCCTGCAAGTGTGTGGTCACACCTGTGAGATGGCTGCTCAGATGAACAAGGTGAAAGTCCTTTCCCAAGTGATGTGCTGGCCTCAGTGAGCAGTCAGGAGCCATCTGGTTCTGATGGTTCTACCCAAGTAGAGTTAGCACAGGACAGGTGGGCATGGCCCATGAGGGCTGGAAATCCACAGAAAGATGCCAGCTGCACGTCCCTGTGTGCAGGGCTCTCAATGCCATTCCCGAGGCTTGGCTGCCTAGCTCCAGGTGGAAACGCCTGTGCTGGAGACCATGGACAGTCGACACCTTCTCAGAGGGGTGGCTTGTGGGCGGCCACAGGGCTGAATCAGCCCCCAGTCAGGCTTTGCTCTCTTCTTCCTTGTATCTTTCCACGGGTGCATACCTGTCCCCCACTGGCCACTGGCCCCTCAGTCTTCCTGTCCCCTTTTCATTGCCTGCCTAGCCCAGAGGTCTGAGCATGCACCCAGGTGGGACAACTTCCTGAGGAGGCCCCAGGACAGAAAACAGGCCCCCTTTGTGCCATGAATGAAGGGAGTAGAGTGCAGGGCAGCCTGGGGGGGGGGCCTGGACCCCAGGGATGAGTTGGGGACACCAGCCAGCTCCAGGCCTCCCACTCCAGGCTGGTGATGTGTGCAGACGTACATGCACACACAAATGCTTCCATGCATGTGCGTGTACACACACTGTCACGTAGTTGCACACACAGATGCAGGTGTGTGTGTGCTCATACATGATGGTTTGTATGGAGCATGGAGAAGGGAGTGTGTGGATGAGCCTGAATGGACGTGTGCACAGTCCCCCAGAACCTCGATCCCTTTCTCACTCCTTGGTGGAGGAGGTGACGGCCCAGTCTGTGATGGGTGGGGCTTCACATTCAGCTCCACAGCCACCATCCCCCTTTCACGCATCTGCAGCACTGCCACACCTTCTCCGCCAGCCAAGCAGGGCTGTGGTGATGGGGCAGTTGGTGTGAGTATTTGAACATGGTACCTGTTTATGCAGGGTGCAGATTTTGGTGCCAGAGCACAGCTCCCCCCATACCTGGTGGCTTTGAGCACGGCCCCATCACACTCTCCTTCTCAGAGCAGAGATTTAGGTCCCTGGCAACACCTTCTGTGCCCTAAATTCAGCACCTGGCCCAGTTGTTGGACCAGGTGGTGTCTTGTCAGTGAGCATAGTCAGGGCTGCGGGAACATGGGAACACGTGGGAAGGAACAGGAGAGCTTCAGTGCAGCAGGGATACAGACCACCAGGTGGGGTGGGGTCTGGGTCTGTCTTGCTTCCATCCATGTCCCTGTCCGGCCAGCTTCTGGCAGCAGAGGTTCTCAGTGTCCATTGGGTGAATGAACAAGGCTCTGTCTTGGCTTCCTGTAGGAAGTCCTGGGAGCCTCTCACAGGCCCTGCCCATCGCATATCCAGGTGGTCTGTCACCAGAGCCGGGCAGCGAGGTGCTGTGGGGGTCCTGTGCTGTCCTTATTGCTCTGGGAGCTGTTGGGGGTCCTGTGCTGTCCTTATCGCTCTGGGAGCTGTTGGAACCCAAGAAGCCCCAGTCCATGATGGTCTGCTCAGCCTTTTTTGGAGTCTCCTCTCTCTGCCCAAGCTCTGGGCCAGTGTGTCAAGCTCACCAGGAGGGTCAGGACTGTGGGATCTGCAACCGAGACCCTATACCCAAGAGAAAGTGATTGTGGACGAGGTTGTGAGAGGAGGGGAAAGGATTGAGAAGGTGAAAGGAAAAGGGAAACAGATACAAAAAGAAAGCCCTTGTATCAAACTGCAGGCCATGAACAGGGCCCAGTGCTGATTCTTGGATGGAACTGAGAGTGAATCATGTTGATTTTGTGCTGTGTGTGTATGAGTGTGTGTGCACACCATGTGTATATATGTGTACGCGTATGTATGGACATGTGTGTATGAGTGCATGTATGCACAGTGTGTGCATGTGTGTGCACATGAGCGTGTGTGTGCGTGAATGTGTGCACACATATGCATATATGTATGCATACGTGTGTATGAGTGCTTGTATGTGCTGTGTGTGATGTGTGTGTGCACTGTGTGCGCATGCACATGTGTACATGCATGAGTGTGCACTTGTGTGCATGTGTGTGCATGCATGAGTGCATGTGCTCACCATGTATGCACACATGTGCATATGTGTGCACGTGCGTGTGTGTGCGTGAACGCATGTGCTTACCATGTGTGCACGCATGTGCATATGAGTGCATGTGTGCATGTGTGTGTGAGTGCAACATTGTAGCAAATTGGAGCTCCTGCATGAGGTGGTGTGTTCCCTGTCCTTGGTCCCTCTCCATGCAGTTATGGAGAGTTCCTTGACAGAAGTATTTCCCAGGGCTTCATCACTTTTCCAGTGGGCTTCTCTTAGTCCTTGAAACTCAGATCCAAGGGAAGCAGCTGAAGGCCCTGCTGGTGTGTAGGGCTGAGAAGGCGGGTGGGGCCGTGGACTGGCCAGCAGGGGAGGGGTGATTGGGCTTCAAGACCCAGGATCAGAATGGGAGCCTCAGAGTTTAAAGTTTCCTGTCACAAAGTGCTGGCATTTTGGAGACGGGGCTGAGAGGGCTGAGAAGTTTCTAGAGAATAGGGAATGGGAAATTGTCAGTCATTCTTCATTTAAGTGGAGGGAAATAATACTGTGTTACTCTGGGCCACTTCTTTTAGTGGCTTTCTCTGTCATCTTAGGTGAATAGCACTCTTTCCTAGAGGGCCAGGCGCGGTGGCTCATGTCTGTAATCCTAATACTCTGGGAGGCCGAGGCAGATGGATTCTCTAAGCTCATGAGTTCAAGACCAGCCTGAGCCAGAGAGAGGCCCCATCTCTAAAAATAACTGGGCGTTGTGGTGGGCACCTACAGTCCCAGCTACTCAGGAGGCTCACGCAAGAGAATCACCAAAGCCCAGGAATTGGAGTTTGCTGTGAGCTGTGTGACGCCATGGCACTCTACTGAGGGCGATAAAGTGAGACTCTGTCTCTACAAAAAAAAATCACTCTTCCCTAGAGCATCAATGATGTCCCAGTTCCAGGGCTGGGACCCACTTGTCCAACCCATCTACTGTGGGCTCTGTGTGAGTGGGGCTGGAGCCGACAGTCTGGCATCCAGCAGGCTTGGGCAGCCTTTTGCAAGGGGGCACAGCCGTGAGTGAGACACAGAGGGACCTCGGATGCCAGGTTGGGGGCCAAAAGGCAGCCTGAGCCATGCTTTAGCTGTGTCCTTATGGGTCTGGGTGTGGAAAGCTGGTGGGAGAGCCCCTGTTGCTCAGGGTAGAAGGTCTCGGGACAGGCCATGTGCTGATGCCCACTCCAGTTGCTGTGGGTTGGGGCAGGTCACCCACTCATGCCCCTGGCCCCTTTCTCCACAGAGGTCGGACCCACAACTGCTTGCCCGGTTCTACTATGCGGATGAGGAGCTGAATCAGGTGGCTGCGGAGCTGGACAGCCTAGATGGACGCAAGGACCCCCAGCGGTGCACACTGCTTGTCAGCCAGTTCCGTTCCTGCCAGGTGAGTTGCAGTGCCAGGAGGCCAGGTGGGCTTGGACCAAGTGCCTGCCCTCAGCAGACAAGGACAGCTTTGCCACCTGTCCACACCTTGTGGGGACATTCTCAAGGCTCACAAGGTTTCTCCAGTACCCAGGCTAGGTACTGGAGAAACCAGGCCAGGAGGAGGGATGATCCTGGCAGCACAGCATGGGGTAAAGGGCTTGACTGAAAGTGGCAAATTGCACAGGACACTGGGGAGAGCAGGAGTGGGGGGTAGCACCTGAGCCAGGAGCAAGGGCCTGCTGGGCACTGCGGGTCTGCGGGTCGCACTCTGTTGCTGACTCACTGTGCTGCCAGCTCCTGCTGCATATTCAGAGATGCCCTGGAAGCTGCTGCTAAAAACATCTCAGCAAGGTTCTCTTCTCAGTGCACCAGACACAAGAGCAATTGGCAATCCAGGATTTTTCACAGAGTTCCAGAATGTTCTCCATGAATTCTGCCCACAGGTCTTGCTGGATCCTTGCTGCCCTGGGAGGTGGGGGGGCCGGTGCCCACCTAACAGGGGCGCCCACCGTGTGTCACTATGGTCCCAGGTTTCCCCCACGTGCGGCCCCTGCAAAGTGGCAGAATTGGTGGTGCCAGGCTGGTCCTGGGGCCTTGGCAGCATCAGAGACCTGTCTGTAGCCAGGACGGCTCTTCTGGCCACCTTAGGCCCCATGTGATTTTCTGAGCAGCTTGGTGGCTGTTCCCGGTCACTCCAGCAAGCATCTTGACACAGTGAGACCTGCCCCATGAGAAAGGTCAGAAGGGAGTGACCTGAGCACACATGTTCTTGTCCTGGTTCTGGGTCCGCGGAGGGACCTTGAGGGCATCTTGGCATCATCTCACACCATGTGGCGCCTTCCTCCTTGATGCACTCTTGTCTACTTAGCTCCAGGACCCTCCCCACCCACCAGTCACTTCTGCTCCAGTTCTTCAATGACCCTCCTCCCCCAGCCACCTACACTTCAGGCCTTGGCCTCTCCCTGTGCCCCCGCTGCTCCTGGCCATAAGCACCGTGTGCTGACCACCCTAGGCAACCCTCTCAGCCTCTGCTCCTCACAGACCTAGCATACTCCCCGTGTTCCTCCCAGCCACTCATACCCAGCATGCCCAGAACCAACCCTAGTCCTGTTGACCCTTGATCTAGATTTAATCATCAGGGGTCCACTTAGACATGGACCTTTTCCAGCCTAACAGGTTGAGGGATGCGAAGCTTGAGCATGGGCAGTTTGGGCATACACAGGTGGTCCTAGAACCATCCCCTGCATGCACCTAGGGGTGACTGTATTTCATGTCTTTTCAGGGTGTTATAAATGACCTCGCCTTTTAAATCTTCAATTTTAAGTCATTTGGTGCCAATACATAGAAATACAACTGAGTTTTGTGTGTTGATCTTGTGTTCTGAAGCCTTTCTGTAGGAATATAGGTAGCAAGAGTTCAGTCACTCAGTGCTCTGTGGCCAGATGTGGGAGTTTTCCACACATCAGGCGATTCTCCAGCAGACACCAGCTGGGGGTCCTCAAATTCACCCATTTCTGACCCTGTCTACCTGGGGGTAGCCTATGATCCCAGGGCTGAGGGCTAAGTCTCATAAGACCACCGCCTTTCAGATGCCAGCCATTGGCAGCTCTGGGTGTGACCTGTGCTTTTACCAACTGGCTGTAAGTTGGGGTTCCCATGACCCTTCCTGGGTTCCATTATTTGACTAGAGCAGCTCAGAGGACTCAGGGAAACTCAGTTTGACCAGTTGATTAATAAAGGACATCGATAACCAGTCGGACAGAAGAGATGACTAGGGCCAGATCTGGATGGGTCCCCGGGGAGAGCTTTTCCTCCCGTAGAACTGGGCCCCACCCTCATGCAGACAGATGTGTTTCCAGTCCTTTGGAAGCTCTCTCTTGGAACCCAGGCCTTTTGGGTTTTTATGATGGCTTCATTAGGTAGGTACAGTTGATTACATCTTTGGCCCCAAGGTTTGGGGGTGAAGCTGAAAATCTTTCTAGAGATGGCCCCAGTCTTGAAGCTGTCACCTGTCATCAGTCGTCACATTACCATACAAAAGCCACTCATCCCCCCCAGAGATCCCAGAGGGTTTTTAGGAGCTGTGTGCCAGGCAATGGGAAGAAGGCCCACCATGTATTTTGTAATATCACACTAAGTTCACTTCTTAGTTCTGCGTAGAGAGCATACTGTTTACACAATTTCTTTATTGCTTCCTTTTTTCTGGAAACTATAACAAGCATCTCTCCAGGATTTGAAAAAAATTTTTGTAGGTATAAGTAAAATGACCTTTACTGGGTTTTTACTTATTATAAGAGTAAAACATGTTATTTATTAAAATTAGAAAGTGCAGCTGGGCGCATTCGCTCACGCCTGTAATCCCAGCACTCTGGGAGGCCAAGGCAGGTTGATTGCCTGAGCTCACCAATTCAAGACCAGCCATGATGGAATCTACCAAAAAAGGGCAGCTTTTTTGGTAGATTTCATTATGTCTTTATTTGAAAATATGCATCAGTACATCTGTAAATGAATAATGCTGACTAAAAATGGCATAAGCATGTGCTCTCTCTGTAGCTCTATAATACAGACAACCTCAGTATAGAAGGAAATGCGTGAAAATGTTTGTAGAGCTTGTCTCTGAGAGGTGGGATCATGTTTGGTTTTAGTGAGTTTCTTATTTGAGCTTATTTGCACTTTCTTTTTTTTTGAGACAGTCTCACATTGTTGCCCTGGTAGAGTGCTATGGCGTCATAGCTCACAGCAACTTCTGACTCTTGGGCTCAAACAATTCTCTTGCCTCAGGCTCCCGAGTAGCTGGGATGACAGGTGCCCACCACAACACCTGGCTATTTTTAGAGATGAGGACTGGCTCTGGCTCAGGCTGGTCTTGAACTGGTGAGCTCAGGCAATCCACTTGCCTTGGCCTCCCAGAGTGCTGGAATTACAGGCGTGAGCCACTGCATCTGGCTGCACTTTCTAATTTAAAAAAAAAACATGTTTTACTCTTATAATAAGTAAAAACCCAGCAAAGGTCATTTTACTTATACCTATAAAATTTTTTTTCAAATCCTGGAGAAATGCTTGTTATAGTTTCCAGTAAAAAGGAAGCGATAAAGGAATTGTGTAAACAGTATGCTCTCTACTCTGTATGTCAGGTGGAGGGTGCTGTGTAAATCCTTGAAGAATAGAAGACAATACACTAAAATGTGACAGGTGTTGTCTTTGGAAAGTGATTTTTTTAATAGCTATTTTCCTGTATTTTTCCAAAACAACCTGAACTGCAAGAGTAAGGAAAAGTTTACGATGGATGTTCATTTGGGTTTCCAAAAAGCGAAATAAGCCACCCAAGGGTAGAGAATATTTTGGTCCTGACTCCCACAAAAAGTAGATTTTTATACTCAAGGAAAAAAACAATATTTAAATGCTCTCCCCATTGCCAGAGCACACCTAAAATATTATTTTTAAGGTGGGGCACAGTGGCTAATGCCTGTAATCCCAGCACTCTGGGAGGCTGAGGAGTGGATTGGTCAGGAGTTTGAGACCAGACTGAGCTACAGTGAGACCCTGTCTCTAATAAAATTAGAAAAATTAGCCAGGTGTGAGGCATGCGCCTGCAGTCCCAGATACTCTGGAGGCGAGAGTGTCCTTGAGGGCCTGGTGAGGTGGCTCACGCTTGTAATCCCCGCAGTCTGGGAGGCTGAGGTAGACGGATCACCTAAGCTTCCAAATTTGTGATCAGCCTGAGCTAGAGTGAGACTCGGTCTCTTAAAATAGCCGGGTGTTGTGGCGGGCACCTGTAGTCCCAGCTATTTGGGAGGCTGAGGCAAGAGAATCACTTGAACTCAAGAGTCGGAGGTTGCTGTGAGCTGTGATGCCCAGCACCCTACCAGGGGGCAACAAAATGAGACTCTGTCTCAAAAACAAATAAACCCAGGGCAACAGAGTGAGACTGTCCCAAAAAACAAAAAAATGCTATTTGTAAATTATTTTAGCAAAGTTGAATGGCCTAAGATGCACAGATATAGAACAAGTCAGCCAGGGAGAGAGACGGCTGCAGCAACACATCCAACTGCTGGGGCAAGGAGACAGTGTTTAGCTAAGTACAGGGCGGGGAACCCGCACCTTCTAAGCAAATCACTGATGACAACCTGGTATTCGAAGACCAAATGTTTAGCAAACACAAATCCAAAGTCTAAGAACTTTCTACAGTATTTAGATCTTTGGTATTAGTTGAAGACACACTCAGGACACTGAGATCTGCCAGCATGTTCCCCAAACTGGCGATGTAATTCATCCTGGCTGTTCTAGAACTAGTTTTTTTTAGGAGGGGGGCAGCTCATTTGTGCCAGGGGGGTGCAAATGGAGATGGTGCATCTTTTGCCTGTCAGTGGCTTTCAGCAAAACTTTTGTCACCTTTAAAAAGTCCTTAAATTAAAAAACCACTTCAGGAACAAATTATAGTTGCTTTCCTTAGATGGACTTTATCTGACAATTATTGTACAAATTCTAATCCATTCAAATTGGAGGCTTAGCAGTGTACTATTACGTTGTCTCCAAATCCTGTTTCCTCCTTCCTGAATTTTCTTTTAAAAAATTCCATTTAGAGGAAGGGGGAGGGAAGAAAAGAGTTCCTTCTGTTCATCCCGTTAAAAATAACTTTCTCACCTTGTACTATTGATGTCACCAGGAAGATAAAAACTTAGAAAGAAATGAGAAAGGGAGTCTATGTTTCACTTTACTGAAGCAAAAAAATAGTCACCTTGAACTTAGGCAGTCATTTCAGATAGCAAGCAACTCCTCAGTAAGAAGAATACCCCAAGACAAGCCACAGAAGCCAGTGGGCGCTGAGAAGTAGAATCCTGTTGGCTCATGAGGTCCTTCTACAGAGGCCTAAGCCTTTTGGAATTCTAGGCTGAATGTCATTATATCTCTTGTCCCTTCAGCTTACTGACCATGTCATGAAAACTGTCACAATTACTCTTTTAATTTCTGTTATCTTGGGGACTCTGTCATACCATGAGAAGTCTTAAATTTGCCTCTGTGACTAAAAAAAAAACCCAAAATGGTAAAACCATATTTTAAACCTGACAATATTTTAAATTGTCACTACTATACCATCTTACCCATCAGAATATCAAAACACTGAATATGTTTTGATATGAAAATTATGAAACACATATTTCATCAAAATATGAGACAAGGATAATACCACTATTGTCAAAAATGCAAAGAAATGCACGTTGAAATGTTGCTTGCAGGAATGTGAACTATTGTATCATTTTGAAAATGAACCTGGCAATATCTTGCAAAATTAAAAATATACATTCTCGATCTGGGCCCAGTGGCTCAAATCTATAATCCTAGCACTCTGGGAGGCCAAGACAGGCAGATTACCTGAGCTCAGGAGTCAGAGACCAGCCTGAGCAAGAGTGAGACCCTGTCTCTAAAAATAGACAGGTGTTGTGGTGGGTGCCTGTTGTCTCATTACTTAGGAAGCTAAGGCAAGAAGATAACTTGAGCCAAAGAGTTTGAGGTTGCTATGAGCTGTGACTCCACAGCACTCAGGCCCAGGGAGACTGAGTGAGACTCTGTCTCCAAACAAATAAACAAACAAAAAACACAACATTTTCTTCCATCCAGCATTTCTACTTTTGCAAATCCATCCCCTAGAAATAAATATCCTATTGCATAAGGATGTACAAGGCTGTCTAGAAAGTATCAGTCATATTTTTCTTTTTCTCTCTCTTTTTTTTTTTTTTTTTTTTAAGAGACAGAGTCTCATTTTGTTGCCCTAGGTAGAGTGCCGTGGTGTCACAGCTCATAGAAACCTCCAGCTCTTGGGCTTAGGTGATTCTCTTGCCTCAGCCTCCCGAGTAGCTGGGACTATAGGCGCCTACCACAACGCCTGGCTATTTTTTGTTGCAGTTTGGCCGGGGCTGGGTTTGAACCCGCCACCCTCGGTATGTGGGGCCGGCACCCTACTCATCTGAGCCACAGATGCTGCCCCAAATTTTTCATATGATATGGGTGGATAGTTTCTGGACAGCCCTCATACATGTAACCCCTATATTATGGAATATTAAAGCAGCGATTTTTTTGTTTTGCTTTGTTTTTGTTCTTGCCCAGGCTAGAGTGCAGTGGCACATCATAGTTCATTACAACCTCAAACTCCTGGGCTCAAGTGATCCTCCTACCTCAGCCTCCTGAGTAGCTAAGACTACAGGTACTGACCACAACGCCTGGCTAGTTTTTCTATTTTTAGTAGAGATGGGGTGTTGCTCTTGCTCAGGCTGGTCTGGAACTCCTGTCAGTTCTGCCTTGACCTCCCAAATTGCTAACCACAATATCTGTCCCTCTATTCAATTTTTTGGAAAAGCTTCCATAGAATTAGTGTTATTTCTTTGTAAATATTTGATAGAATTCATTGTGAATCTCTCTGGACCTGGAGTTTTCTTTGTAGGAATTTTTTTTTTTTTTGAGACAGAGCCTTAAGCTGTTGCCCTGGGTAGAGTGCTGTGGCATCACAGCTCATAGCAACCTCCAACTCCTGGGCTTAAGCGATTCTCTTGCTTCAGCCTCCCAAGTAGCTGGTACTACAGGTACCCGCCACAATGCCCGGCTATTTTTTGGTTGTATTGTCATTGTTGTTTGGTAGGCCCAGGCTGGATTCAAACCTGCCAACTCTGGTGTATGTGGCTGGCACCTTAGCCACTTGAACTAGGTGCTGACCCTATAGGAAAATTTTTAACTACAAATTCAGTTTCTTGAGTAAATGTAGGGTTTTTAAGATTGTCTTTTTATTCTTTTTATTCTTGAGAGAGACATCTTTCAAGAAATTTCATCTAAATTGTTGAATTTATTGGCATAAGTTGTTTTTAATATTTCCTTATGGTTCTTTCAATATATGTAGGATCTATAGTGAGGTCACTTCTCTCATTCCTGTTATTGATATGTTGTGTGTTCTCTGTTTTCTTCCTGAACTATGTCAATAGATTTTTAACAATTTTATTGATCTTCTCAGAGGAACTATTTCTGGCTTCATTGTTTTTCTCTTTTCTTTTCTTTCTTTCTTTCTTTTTTTTTTTTTTTTTTAAGACAGAGTCTCTCTTTGTTGCCCTGGGCTTAAGTGCTGTGGCATCATCGCTCACAGCAACTGCAAACTCTTGGGCTCAAGCGATTCTCTTGCCTCAGCCTCCCAAGTAGCTAAAACTACAGGCACTCACCACAACACCTGGCTGTTTAGAGATTGGGTCTCACTCTTGCTCAGGCTGGTCTTGAGCCTGTGAGCTCAGGCAATCCACCTGGCTCGGCCTCCCAGAGTGCTGGGATTATAAGCGTGAGCCACCACGCCTGGCCTTTGTTTTCTCTTTTCAGTTTCACTAAGTTTGTGTTCTGATTATTATTATTATCCCCTTTCTTCTGCATGCTTTTGGGTTTCATTTGCTCTTCCCTTTATAGTTTCTTAAGGTAGAAGGGAAAAAATAAACCTTCTTCCTTTGCAATGTAGGAATTTTGTGTTGAAATTTCTCCCTAATGGTTGTATTAGGGACATCCCATAAATTTTGGTATACTGTATTTTCACTTTCATTCCATTCAAAGTTTTTTTCCAATTTCCTCCTTGAGTTCTTCTTTGACTTGTGAGTTATTTAGAAGTATGTTATTTAGTTACCAAATATTTAGGAATTTTTTTAAAGACATTTCTGCTAATGATGTCTAACTTAATGTCATTGTAGTCAGAGCATATACTTCCTATGACTTTAATTATTTTTAAGTTTATTGAGGTTTATTTTATAGTGTACAATTTGGTCTTTCTTGGTGTATTTCATGTGAAATTGAAGAGTATGTGTATTCTGCAGTTGTTAGGTAGAGTGTTCTGTAAATGTCAACCATGCCAAGCTGGTTAATAGCATTGTTAAAACATACTATATCTTTGCTGATTTTCCGTCTACTTTCTGTGTCCCATCAAAGAGGGACATTAAAATTGCTGATAATAAATGTGGATTTGTTTATATTTCCTTACTTTATGAAGTTTGAAGCTCTTCAAACTTCTATATAGATTTATCTATAAACTAGATTTATAAATCTATCATTAGATTTATAAATGTTAAGGACTATTATGTGCTTCTAATAAATTCACCCCTTTATCATTATGAAATGACTTTTTTTATCCTCGGTACTAGTCTTTGTTCTAAAAGCTACTTTGATATCCATATAGCCACCCCACCTTTCTTTTGTTTGGTGTGAAGTATAACTCTTTTTATCCTTCTACTTTTAACCTATCTGTATCTTTGTACATAAAGTAGGTATCTTATAGGTAGCATATAGTTGGGTCTCACTTCATTATGCTGTCTGAAAATTTCTGCCTTTTTTTTTTGTAGAGACAGAGTCTCATTTTACCGCCCTTGGTAGAGTGCTGTGGCATCACAGCTCACAGCAACCTCCACTTCCTGGGCTTACGTGATTCTCTTGCCTCAGCCTCCCGAGCAGCTGGGACTACAGGCGCCCACCACAATGCCTAGCTATTTTGTTGTTTTTGTTGTAGTTTGGCCGGGGCTGGGTTTGAACCCGCCACCCTTGGTATATGGAGCTGGCGTCCTACTCACTGAGCCACAGGCACCGCCCAAATTTCTGCCTTTTAATTGAGGGAATTAAGTCATTTTTGTTTAACATGTCTTTGGTTAGGTTTAAGTCCATCATCTTGCTAGTTATTTCTCATCTTCAGTGTTCTCTTTCTGTGAGGCTCACTGTTCTTTGGTACTCTGTCCTCTGAATTGCAGCTACCTTGATTCCACCTGGATTCCCTCACCCCGTACTGTGCCCTTAAACTTTCCTCAAGGCAGTGAGCTGGGCATTGGTAGGGCTCCCCGTGTTTGTTTCCTGCCACTGAGGATCACCCCCCTTCAGTGTATGACATCCAGTGTCTTGGCAGTCATTGCTGTGGTTTGCAGTGTGTAAATTTGGTTCCCGTTACTCCCTCTTGGCTGGAATTAAAGGTCCCAGTGAATGCTCGTTGAAGAGTACTTTGTGTTAGGCACTGCTCTCCAGACACTCATCAATGAATAACACATGACCCTTCTCTCCAGCCTCTGATTTTCTGGCAGAGCAGGGAGGATGCGGAGTGAGTCCAAGCACCATCTCTAGAAGGCTCCCCAACCTTAAGCCAGTGCCTCCTTCTGAACCTCAGAACACTACCAACTATTATTGTTGTTGTTTCTTATTCCTTACCTGAATCTTGAGAAAGTTAAGATCTACCCAGAATACCTTTTAATAAGAAATGACCGTAGTGGCTCTGCATCCGTAGCACAGTGGTACGGTGTCAGCCACATGCACCCAGGCTGGCGGTTTTGAACCTGGCCCAGGCCAGCTAAAACAACAATGACAACTGGAACAAAAAATAGCCGGGCGTCGGCTTGACACCTGTGGCTCAAGCAGCTAACGTGCCAGCCACATACACCTGAGCTGGCGGGTTCTAATCCAGCCCGGACCGCCAAACAACAATGACAGCTGCAACCAAAAAATAGCCAGGTGTTGTGACAGTTGCCTTAGTCCAAGCTACTTGGGAGGCGGAGGCAGGAGAATCACTTGAGCCCAGGTGTTGGAGGTTGCTGTGATCTGTGATGCCACAGCACTCTACCCAGGGCGACAGCTTGAGGCTCTGTCTCAAAAAAAAATAAAAAAATAGCCGGGAGTCGTGGTGGGCACCTGAGGTCCCAGCTACTTGGGAGGCTGAGGCAAGAGAATCGCTGAAGCCCAGGAATTTGAGGTTGCTATGAACTGTGACACCATGGTACTCTACCAAGGGTGACAGAGTGAGACTCTCAAAAAACAAGAAAAAGAAAAAGAAATGACAGTAGTACCACTTGATGTTCATTGAATTTTATTTTTTGTGTTATAATGGTTTAAAGTTTTCTTTATAGTGCAGAATTTCCTTCAGAGTTCTCTGTGCATTGACTTCTTAGATTAGAAAGGGATGCTACCCTTATTAGAAAGGTATGCTACCCTTAAGATTTTTCATATCTGTTCCCTGAGAAAAATGAAACTCAAACCTCAGAAGGCAGAGAGGAGAGTTATTGAGATTTTAAATTGCCAAGGGTAAAAGTGTCAATTAGTGTGTCCTTTCTGGAAAGCGATTTGGCAGAATCTAATGAGAGCTTGAAAATGTAGTTTACACTCTTGACTTTGTAATTCCATTTCTAGAAATCAGTATATCCTAAGAAAATAATCCAAAATATGGAGCATTGTGCACTATCATAGCAATGGTGGCATTATGTGGTGGTAGGATTTACAAACATTATGAATGGGCTCAGTTCCCGTAGCACAGTGGATACAGCGCCAGCCAGATATGCTGAGACTGGTGGGTTCAAACTGGCCCAGGCCTGCCGAACCGTGGGAACTGCAACAAAGAATGACTGGGCCTGGGGTGGCGCCTGTGGCTCAGTGAGTAGGGTTCCGGCCCCATATACCGAGGGTGGTGGGTTCGAACCCAGCCCCAGCCAAACTGCAACAACAACAAAAACAATAGCCGGGTGTTATGGTGGGTACCTGTAGTCCCAGGTGCTTGGGAGGCTGAGGCAAGACAATCGCGTAAGCCCAAGAGCTGGAGGTTGCTGTGAGCCGTGTGACATCATGGCACTCTACGGAGGGGGATAAAGTGAGACTCTGTCTCCACAAAAAAAAAAAGAAAAAAAGAATCACTGGGCCTTGTGGTGAGTGCGTGTAGTCCCAGCTACTTGGGAGGCTGAATCAAGGGAATCGCTTGGGCCCAAGAGTTTGAGGTTGCTTTTGTTGTGATGCCATGGCAGTCTACTGAGGGCGACATGGTGAGACTCTTGTCTCAAAAAAAAAAAAGAAGAAAAAAGAAACATCATGAATGTCCAGCAAAAGAGAGAGGAGTGGGTTAATAGGGTGGTTCCTATGCTGGAATCTTATATAGCTATCCATCAAAAGTTGGGTTTGTAAAGAGTTATAACGTGTCCAACAGTAAGTGACAGCTGTGAGTACAGAATTAAGCTCACAGGATGCTCTCAGCCCTGAGCAAAGACAGGCCCGCAGAGGGCAAGGATCAGAGGAACTATGCCCAACCTGCTGGATGTTTTCTCCAGGGACGTCTTCCTGGCTTTTATGCTTTTCCATTGTTTCTAGTGTTCCTATGATGAATTAACTTTATATTTAACAAATTAAAGGAAAAAAATTAAGCTTTCAAGTTTCTTATAGTTCTTCTGAATGAATGGTTGATGTCTAAAGAATAGGACAATTTAAAAGAAAAAGATGGACTGTGATTTAAGATGCAATAAAAAGGGCTTGTTTCCCTTACACACAGGAAGCGTTCAAACAACCTATTGTGCTTTGTATCTTGCACGTAAGGAAGTGAAGTAAAACCAAGTCTTTAAAACAAAAGTTGCTGTGTGTGAGGCTGCTGAGGGCCAGGATGGAGCCAAGGTTTTTACAAGCATGAGCTTCCACAGTCCCCTGGGCAGCCCCGGGCCAACTGATCAGAGAAGTGAAGTGGCCTGTCCGGTGATGTGGAGACCCTGACTCCACCCCTCACGGCTATGGAGGGGTGGAGTCAGGGTCTCCACATCACCGGAGCTGGCTTCTCTTCAGAGTTACTGATATGGTGGTGCCAGAAGAGGTGGGAGGTGACCCCCATCAGGGAGCAGGACCCAGCCTTGCTCTCCTGACCCTAATGTGGGTCTGTGCCCCTCACCCTACAGAGGAGTAAACTGAGGTTCTGAGATCCGAGGCTATGCCAGGGTTCCCTAGTTGCTGACTCTGGTGGACACTGGTGTTGAAGGAGGCCCTTTTCCCATCACAGAGGATGCTGCCTCCATTACAGTGACAGGCCCTGGAGTTCTGGGCCAGTTTCACCATGTCTCTTAGTGCCGTCACTCCCTGTGGCAGGTGCTGCCTGGCAGTGTTGAGAAAACCTAGGATGACAGGTTGGAATCTCAATAAAAGCAACACAACAATTTGGCAGCAAAAATCAAATTTTTACGTGTGTCTATCAACCTAGTGATTCCACTTCTCAGACTCTTCCCTAAGAACAGGTGTGCGGTGCTCAGAGATACTCATGTGGTTCTTTTGCAAGCCTGCAGGAACCTGCTGTGGGCCACGGATGGAGAGTGTCCTCTTCCCATAGGGACCCGTTACAGCTGCCACAAAAGGCTGTGTGACATCTGCATAGAATGTGGACATAGTGCCACCACCTACTCCAGGGAATATGCAGGTGTGGGGGGTATCGTGGTTTCTGTCTTCACTCTGGATGCTGCTGGAATATTTGAGCTGTTTGCAGTGAGTATTTAGCAAGTGTGGGTGTGCTGCTGCATCACTTTTGCAGTCCTGAATACAGTTGAAATGCACCGTGCGTATTCCTAGCACAAATTGAGAGGCGCTGGCTGGACGCAGTCCCCAGCGTGCTCTCCCATCCCATTTCAGGACAACGTACTGAACATCATCAACCAGATCATGGACGAGTGCATCCCTCAGGACCGTGCCCCGCGGGACTTCTGTGTCAAATTCCCTGAGGAGATTCGGCATGACAACCTGGCCGGCCAGCTGTGGTTCGGTGCTGAGGTAGCGGGTGGCCGCCTGGTTTCGTGGTCCCCATGGTGTTCCTGTGAATCTCATCCAGTGGCACCTGCTGGTGCAAGGACCTGGTGTCTCCTCCATGGCTCAGCCTGAGCCCATTAGGCCATGTACCCCTAAGCAGGTCTGGGAAAGCCATGAACTTGGGCTCCCCAAACTACACATGAAAATGGAGTTCCCAAGTGATTTTTATGAGGTTCTCAGACCCCCAGACTTGTTGGACCTCACACCAATTCTTAATAGCAGTAATAATCAAGAATGGAATATCCCCAATTTTGATATAAGGACAATTAATGACAATGAATGTCATGGTGGGGGTGGGAGAGGGGGAGAGCAGAGAGAGAAAGGAGAAGGGAGGGGTGGGGAAAGGAAGAGCAGAGAGGGAAGGAGGGAGCAGGGTGGGACCTTGGTGTGTGCCACACCTTTTGGGGGCAAGACACGTTCATAAGGCAGACTTTACCTAACAAATGCAGTCAGTGTAACCTGGTTTCTTTTACCTTCAATGAATCCCCAACAATAAAAAAAAGAATAGGAGATCCCCTCTGTCACTCACAGCAAGGGTGACGGGGTGGGGAGCTGTGTGTCACTACAGCCCCTCAGACTTTATCTTCACCTCCCAATGAGGAAGTGAGGCTCGGACAGGATGGTGCCTGCTCCCTGCAAGGAGGTGGGGCCAGCCTCCCCTAGCTCCCACCATGTGGACCCCCCACCCCCGCTCTTCCCCTTGGCTGTACCCTGGTATCTGACTGCAGCCCTGACACCTGTCCCTTGGTGTCCTGCCCTCTTGCCTCACCTCTTGATGGATCCCTGGGATGCCTATGCCCTTACACGATGCCACCCAGCAAGTGTGCCCATCTGCTTCCCATTTCACACTGCCCCTGTGCCCACCTGTTTAGTTGGGGTATCGCCAAGGCTGCAGCCGTGTGGGTGGCCCCTGGGCAGGTTATCCCTCATCCCCAGCCTCAGTTTTCACCTCCATAAAGTAAGAAGTGGGTCCCAGACAGAGGGTGAGGAGTTGTGAGGAGGGGCAGGCCCTGTACCCCCTGGCTTGGTGGGCATGTGGCACTCAGGGCATTGCCAGCTCCTGTGTGGCCCTGTGTCTGCAAGCTCTGTGCTCCCCACTGAGAGTAGGCCTGGGAAATTCTCAGCCCCCTGCTCTCTCACCTGGGAAATAGCTTCTTGTCCTGCTTGTCTGATTACAGCTGACGCATGGGTGGTTTGATTGGTTCTGCCCTGAACCCACTGAAGCTCTGCTTTGGGAGAGCACCTCTGTCATAGTACCCCTACCCTGAGAGCGGCGGGTAGGACCCCATGTCCCTGACATGCCGGGGCCTGCCCCCAGAGCCCACAGCAGTCATGGGGGTTCATAGGTGCAGCAGGCCCTCTCCGCCAGCTTGGGGGCCTGGTGGTGATTCTGAGCGTATTGACAGCATGTGTTCGACTCCCTCAAAAGGGCAGCATCCTGAAGTTATGACAACCATCTTGATGGGTCACCATTGCAGGTGGGAAGACAGGCATGAAACCTCAGGGCACAGCAGGCCAGGTTCCCAGGACAGGTGATTCCTGAGAGCCCTGCCTTCCACCCTGGCTGCTCCCTTACCATGTCTCTGCCCCACAGTGCTTGGCCACCGGCTCCATCATCATGAACCGTGAGCTTGAGAGCATGGCCATGCGCCCACTGGCCAAGGAGCTGACCCGCAGTCTGGAGGATGTGCGGGGCACCCTCCGAGACCAGGCACTACGGGACCTCAACACTTATACGGAAAAGATGCGGGAGGCTCTGAGGCACTTCGATGTCCTATTTGCGGAGTTTGAGCTGAGGTAACTGAGGGCTGCCTGTGGGAACCGTTGGTGGGAGCCGGCTCCTGTGGGAGCCGTTGCTTTGTGAGTGGAGGGGGGTTTGTCAGCTCACTCGGATATTTCAACTAAAAAATTCTGCAGAGAGGAGCCCAGGGTTAGGCCAGGGCCCCTCCTAGTTAACTGAGGGGGCATAGCTTAGGGAGGGAAGACAGGTAGAGGGGACACAGGTGGGGCCAGTGGGAGTCTGGCTGGCATGGGCCCCCAGGGCAGAGAATTTGGGAGAGGCCCACATGGCTAGGCACCTGTGACAGAGCCACAGACCTGCACTTGAAGTAAGAAAAAGAGGAGGCAGCATCGTGTCTGCAGTGGTCCTGGTTAATAAAAAGTGTCATCTTGTCATCTGTTGACCTCTAACAAACCAGCCATCACTTTAAGGGCTGTAGGAAGTGAGGGCACAGAGGGCGGAGTTTTATTTTCTCCTGGCCTCCTTATCTTCCCAGATTTGCTGAATACGCGTTCATAAGAAAAAATCAGTTAGTGACTTAGAGAGAAAATGTTCTCATGTGGAGATGGCTGGACAACCCTTAATGTCCTTGCAGCAACCCAACATGTTTCCTGCGAGTGCCTTTGCAGCCTGGGAAGCTTCCAGGGCCACTGCGGTGCCCACGGCATGACGCTGCTGTCAGAGCTCTTGGGTGTCCCCCTGTTCACCACACAGGCCTTCCCGCCTTCATCCATTCTGTCACTGCTCACTGTTAGGGCCAGGGCTACAGTAGGAGACAGTGCTCAGACGTGGGCAGTGCCAGTTCCAGGGTCATCAGGGCTGACCAGAAAGTTGTGGGGCTTAAGTCTGCCCTGGCAGGAGCTTTGACTTAAAATACTTGTGAAGCTGGGAGTTGTGTGTTTCTGAAACCGTAGAAATGGGGCAGGGTTGCAGTTTCAATACCTTAAAGGAGAGCCCTGCGGTGGTCTGAGGGTGGCCTTAACCTTACTTGTTTGTGTGTGCAGCTATGTCTCGGCCATGGTGCCCGTGAAGTCCCCCAGGGAGTACTATGTGCAGCAGGAGGTCATCGTGCTGTTCTGCGAGACGGTGGAGAGGTGAGGACAGGAGGGGAAGACGGGTGCCCAACAGTCCCTGCTCTTCCTCCTTGCTGACCTGGGCCTGGGACGGAGGGCAGCTTGGGCTACCACTCATCTAGGGCACGTATGGATGGGAAGGCACCAGCCCACGAGTCCCCAACGCATGCGTTTCCCATCCCTCCACCTGCGGCACCATCTTTCTCCCAAAGGGGAAATCCTACAGGCAAAGTCACAGGTCAGAGGAGGAAGACTCAGCAGTGTTGGAGGGGACTTCCAGACTGTCTTACCTCCCCCTCCTCCCTTACCTCCTCATCCCTCACCTCCTACTCCCATCACCCCTCACCTCCTCACCCCTCACCTTTTCACTCCTCAGCCCCTCACCCCACACTTCCTCATCCCCACCTCCTCACCTCTTACTTCCTCATCCCTCACCTCCTCACGCCTCACCTCCTCACCCCTTCACTTCTCACCTCTCACCTCCTCATCCCTCACCCCTTCAGCCCCACCCTTCACCTCTTCACCCCTCTCCCCTCACCCTTCATCCCTTATCTCATCCCTTACCCCTCACCTCCTCATCCTCATCTCCTTACTCCTCACGTCCTCATCCCTCCACCTCTTCATCCCTCACCCCCTCACCTCTTCATCCCTCACCTCATCACCCCTCTTCACCTCTCACTCCTTACCCGACTCCTCACCCCTCACCTCCTCACTCCTCACCTTCTCACCCCTCACCCCTCATGCCTCACTCCCTCCCTCTTTACCTCCTCTCCCCTCACCTCCTCCCTCCTCTCCCCTCACTTTACTAACCTCCTCAATTCTATCAGGCAGGATGGGCTTCTTGCTGGGTTTCATGTCTGCTGAACAAAGTTTTGTGTGGGTGAATCATCAATATTCTTATCAGGCCTATATGGTTATTAAAGTCACCTTTTCTGGATGGATTTTGGACTTAAGATTTAATGTAGAGTTTTTCTGTGATTTGACTAGCATTATGGTGTTTGGTATGTTTTTGAACTGCTTGATGTCACATCATGAGTTTATTTTTTAAAGATGGAATATTTACTGTTCATGCTTTCAGAGATATTTCAAATTGCCAAAAAATAAGATGACTGAAGATACTTTTTATTTTGAACACCAATTATGCCAGCAGGCCTGCTCATCATGTGTAGAGGCCTGCACACACCTAGGTCATGAAAATACATCCAGTTTCTCAGGGAAGTCTTAAATTTGGGGGGTAGTGTTTTTGTTCGTGTTTATTCTTAACACTTGAATTGTTTCTATTTCTTGGGTAGGTAAAGGCATTGATTGCATTATCTTTCTATTTTTTTTTGTTGTTGTTGTTGTTGGACGTCACAGCTGTCCTACTCATTGTACCCACCCCCTGCTTCCTGGGGCAGAGATGGGACAGGCAGATGGAGAGATGGGCAGGCTGAGCTTCAGCCACCTTGCCCGGGCCATCAGAGCAGAGCATGGGTTTCCGGCTAGCACCAGCCCTCAGCTTATGTGAGACACGAGTCAGCCTTTGGATGTGTCTGCTGAGCATGGCCACAGGCATGGCCTGAGCATGTTGTCCCCTACCCAGCTCTGGTCAGAACTGAGGATGTGGGTGGGCCAGCCTTGCCCTGCTCACTCTCTCCCCCTTGGACAGGGCCCTGGACTTCGGGTACCTGACCCAAGACATGATTGACGACTACGAGCCGGCCCTCATGTTCACCATCCCAAGGCTGGCCATTGTGTGGTGAGTGCCCCTCCCGCTGGGACAACTGTCAGGTCTGGCACCAGGTCCCCGCTGGGTGCTGGTGCATGGTGCTCACACCTGGACAGGTGCTGCCTGGCTGCCCAGACCAGGTGCCAGCAGGTCTGCCGTTGGTCCTCGGCAGGTGAGGAGCCAGGCATTCTGCACATGTCCTCTGCACCTTGTTGGCAAGGGAGGGGCCTCCCGCCTTAAACAGTGCGGACGGCCAAGCATCCCCCTGGACAAGGGAGATGGGCAGCAACTTGTTAGTCATAGAATCACAGCCCGTGGACCATGCAGGGCCACACAGGGTGCACCACTTGGGGTGCACTGAGGAATAGAGTGACTTCTCAGTGGCTGTGGGAGGCAGGCTTTATAGTAACAAGGGGAGGAGGTGCCCCTGGCTTCCGCAGGAGGACATGATAGGACTGCTTGAATAATTCTGAGGGCTGGCAAGGAGGTGGAGCCCATTAGACTGAAGACCAGATGGGTGCAGCTGGTTTGGCAGGAATGGGGGCATACCTGTGGGGAGGGAAGATCTCAGAAGTAGGTTTTGGGGCTCAAAGATGTCAAGACACTTGTGGAATTTTAGGCTTTAAACACACTGAGGGGCACAGTGGTAGGGACACTTATAAAGCATCTCTGAGCTTCTGGGGCCAAGTTAGAGCCCAGGTATATCACTGATGTACAGCCACAGACTGACTCCAGACAGGGACACCCTTCCTTCCTGCCAGGTGAGTGGCCATTGAGAGAAGAGAGGGAGTGAATGGACCATTCAGAGCTTGGTGGAGCAGACTGGTGGGCTTTTGGATGTGAAGTGGCTGGGGAAAGTGCAGGGTAGGTACAGAGGCTAGGACCAGTCCAGGATCAGGCCATGGAGAGGCCCTGCTGAAGGCCCAGGGCACCCAGAACAGAGGTACACACAGCACTGTGGTGGGGTGAGCATAGACCCCGCCCACAGGAAACGGGCTGCATTGGAGGAAGTGTGGGAGCAGTGGCAGTGCCGCTGGACAGGCCAGCCTTCTGGGCCAGTGGAGGACAGATGCTTCTTTCAACTGCAGGGACAAGTCTAGTGCTGCAGGCAGGAGTTGGAAGCCTGGGGGCAGGGTGGACTTGCCCTGGCAGTTTGCTCACCTGTGTCTCACAGCAGCCTTGAGGGTAGGGTGTATCGAGAGTATCTCTGGAAGCCTTCTGGTCCAGCCTTTGCCAGAGCTCCTCTGACAGCTCAGTGCTCACTCCTTTCAGAGTCAGCCAACAGCAAAGAGAGACTGAGCTATAATCTTGGTATTTGTTAGGATTTACCTTCACCTGGGATGTCCCTGGTGCTAACATGAAAGTGGCTTGGAGGAGTGTGCACACAGCACCCTTCAGGTGGCCACAGGATTTTGTGATGTTGGTTTCTTACCAGGAAGTATCACTCTGTAGCCAAACTCATTTTGAAGAAGACGATGGAGGGTTTTGGTCCTTACTCTTCCTTTAGTTTAAAAAACAAAACAGCAGGCCTGGCATGGTGGCTTCTAGCACTCTGGGAGGCCTAGGCAAGTGGATTGCCTGAGTTCACGGGTTTGAGACCAGCCTGAGCCAGGCAGCCGGGCATTGTGGCGTGCACCTGAAGTCCCAGCCGGGCTGAAGAAAAAGAATCGCTTGAGCCCAAGAGTTTGAGGTTGCTGTGAGCTGTGATGCCACAGCACTCTACCAAGGGTGACAAAGTGAGATGGTGTAAAAAGAAAAAAAAAAAAAAAATCAATACAGCAAAGCTGCTGGGAGTCAGGGCCTTACTTAGGCAGCAAGGGTCTGTGAGCCTTTCCTTTGAGGGCAGGCATCCCTTCCTCCTAGCACCACTTGCAGCTCTGAGGTTTGGACACCACCTTTAGGAAACACCAAAATTCTGATCTTTTTAAACATTCCCCAGGAGCAATAGTCAGCATCTTATCCTCGTCTTGATTCCTGGCCAGTTTCCTCCAAAAACTCCATCCTGGGGTGTGCAGGTCCCTGGCAGGGAGGGAGGGTCTCAGCCTCAGAGGCAGCATACCAGCTTTGAGGTGAAAGCTGCAGTGGGTGGGGTGTCAGGCCACCCTAGTTCTGCTGTTTCTGGACTTCTAAACCTGTGTCGTGGCTTAGTTCCCTATCTGCCCACCTCTAGGTCCACCTATTGGCCACCAGCCCAGCCATGTCCACAATGGACGTGGCCAGCCCAGCAAGGGAGATCCTCAAGCTGGGAGGCCTCAACCTGCTGGCAGGGGCTTTGTCCCCAGAGTCTCTCCTGGAGGGACCAACTTGGGGTCCACTTGGGCTCAGGCTAGAAAGAGGACCTGGAAAACAGCCCAGCTACAGGGCTCGGCACCTGTAGCTCAGCAGCTAGGGCGCCGGCCACATACACCAGGGCTGGTAGGTTCAAACCCAGCTGGGCCTACTAACAACAATAACTACAAAAACAAAAATAGCCGGGCATTGTGGCAGGCTCCTGTAGTCCAGTTACTTGATAGGCTGAGGCAAGATAGTCCCTTAAGCCCAAGAGTTTGAGGTTGCTATGAGCTGTGATGCCATAGTACTCTACCGAGGGTGACATAGTGAGACTCCTGTCTCAAAAAATAAAAAAGCCCCATCCCACATGATGAGGGGTAGGAAGGAGTAGGAAAGGGAGCAGGTCTGGCTCTGGGGACTCCTGAGGTGCCCAGGCTGTAGCAGAACCACTGCCCTGCAGCTGCTGCAGCCCAGGGTGTTGACCCCTCTCTCCCCCTCCCCACCCCACATTGTTCACAGTAGCCACTGTGAGCCTGACAGGGAGAGAACACAGCTACCCGGTGTGGGGCCCAAGACTTGCTCCTTCCGGTATTCCCGCAGAAGCATGTATTGAGTGTCTGCTGTGTACCCAGGGATACTGCAGCGCACATGATGGAGATGACAGGTGGGCAGATGAGCAGTTGCTGTGCAGTGTTCTGGATGCTGGGGGTGCCTCACTCAGGACCCCCTGGGAGACAGGAGCTGGAGGCTGGGGAGGGGTCCCCAGGGCAGTATGGGAGCCAGGCAGGCACTAGAGCTTGGGATTGGGGCACTCTGGGCACCTCACAGGTACTTGTGCAAAAGTAGAGACCCAGGCAGGCTTGCCCACCCCATAGGATCGAAGACTGTGATGTGAGTGCCCTGGGCCTCCCAAGGCCTCTCAGTAAACAGTGTCACAGAACAATGACCACGTCTGCCAGCACTCGTGGTGTGCCAGGCCCTACCAGTTTTGAGGGGCTTCCAGAGCAAAGGCACTACTCAGGCCAGCAGCTGGAGGTGGCAGGGCCAGGTCCAGCTTTTGGGTCAAAGCCAGTGCCTGAGGACACAGGGAGGCTCTGCCCAGGAAGGGGCAGTGGGTGGCTGTGGCCTGACAGCCAGAAAAGGCTGGCGAGTTTGGTCCTCACATACAAGCTGGGGATGGAGCCAGAGTGACCTTGATGTCCCAGCACCCCTGGTAGGGAGGTGCGTTCTGGGGGAGTGTATCCACCAGGTTCAGAGACTCCTCCACAACCTGGTTGTACTTTTAGGACTTCCGAGCCCCGCCCCCACCCTCGTGGACGTGGTCGCTGGCGCCAGCCCGGGACCCCACCAGGCCTTAGTGATGTTCCTCGCCTGGGCTAGGAGCTGTCTACACTCACAGCTCCCCCTGCCCCTAGCTTGGGGCAGGGCCCAGACTGGACCTGTGCTGAGGAGGCCCCGCCCCCAGCCCCTCCAGCTCCACCCCGACTCCTCCCCATCTTGCTCGCCCACCCGCGCCCAGTCCGACCCCGCCAGAAGCTGCTCACGTGGGCCATGGGTCTGTCCGGTCGGCATCCTCCTTGGTAGCCCCTGGCCCACCCGTCAAATAGGAGGTTTATCACTCAACCCTGCCCGGAACCTTCGGAGGTTCCAGCCAGGACCTGCTGCAGAGCCCGCCCCACCCCGCCCCACCTGCCTCGCCCCGTCTTACCCCACCCTCTTCAGGCCCCTGCTTCCCTACCCCGTCACGAGCCCCGCCCAAGCCAGCCCCGGTCCCGCCCATCACTGGGCCCCGCCCCTCAGCCCGGGCCCCGCCCCCGTCACCCCCACCCCGCCTCCGCCTCCTGCTTCCCTGCTCCCTCAACCCTCTCCACCACAGGCTGCGCGGTCTACTCTGCCCTACGACTCGCCGTCTGAAGTGTGCCATTCCGTGGGTTTCGGTACGCGCCCAGAGTTACAGCCTCGGTCACCACTAATTTCACATTTTGGTCACCCCACCGAGATGCCTCTCACCCCTTGGCCATCATGCCCATCCCTAGTAATCCTTAATCCTGCCCGGCCCTAGCAGGCCGCTGACCTCGGGCCGTCCCTGTAGACCTGCCTGTTCCCACCATTCCCCGACTGGGGTTTGTACTGGCGCTGTCTGCAAAGGTCAGCGCCTGCAGGCGGGCTGCTCACACCTTCATTCCCGCGGTGTCCCCAGTGCCCGGCCTGTGGCAGCACAGTGGACTTTGCAGGACTTTGTTGAGTTGGTCTGACAGGGCACAGATATTTATTAACAAAGACCGTCGGTGAAGTGTTACTGTAATCATAAAGATTTGAGGGAGGATGAATATCCAAAATTAGAGGATTGATTAAAAATGATGCTGTACCCATGATCACATTTATGTACACAGCTATGATTTAATTTAAAAAAGTGATGCTGTAGCCATTTAAATAGTGTTGAAGAAAAATTTCTAATGCCATGCAAAAAAATTCCTAGTGTATCAAGTATAAAAAATTATCAAAACAGTGTCTGTTTTACAAAATGTCTTAGTACATAATGGGTAAAATTTTTATAAATAGAAATTAAAGAAATGTCCTTTTGTGTGTCAAAATATGCATAATACAAAACTGACCATTTAAATCCTTTTTTGAGTGTACAATTCAGTGGCATTCAGTATATTCATGTGTTGTTCAATCATCACCACTATCCATCTCCTTTTCACCATCCCAAACTGAAACTCCGTCCCCATCACACACCGAACCCTTTTCTCCTCACTAGTTAAACCCCCTTTTTACTACTCAGGGGCCCTACAGGATTTGTCCTTTTGGGACTGGCTTATTTCACTTTGCACTGTTTTCAATGTTCATCCATGTGTCAGAATTTCCTTCCTTTTTAAGATTAATATTCCTTTGTATGTAATTTAATATTTTAAATAAGATTTGAAATAATATTCCAGGGCAATGCCTGTGGCTCAGTGGGTAGGGCGCCAGCCCCATATACTGAGGGTGGCGGGTCAAAACCCAGCCCCATATACTGAGGGTGGCAGGTCCAAACCCGCCCGGTCAAACTGCAAGAAAAAAATAGCCGGGCATTGTGGGGGGGGGGGGGAGCTGTGGTCCCAGCTACTGGGGAGGCTGAGGCAAGAGAATTGCCTAAGCCCAGGAGTTGGAGGTTGCTGTGAGCTGTGACTCCACGGCATTCTACTGAGGGTGATAAAGTGAGACTCTGTCTTTAAAAAGAGAAAAAGGAAAAAGAAAAATAATATTCCAAAGAGTGAAACAACTAGGAATAAATTCAAGGAGGTGAAAAGTCATGAATGCTGAAACTATAAAGCATTGCTGAAAACACTTTAAAAAGACCTAATTAAATGGAAAGAGATACCATGTTCACAGATTGGAAGACTTGATATAATCAGGATGGTACCATGCCCTAAAGTGAACTACACATTCAATGGAATCCCTGAGAAAACTCCACTGGCATTTTTTTTTCTTTTTTTGCAGAGAATGGAAAAGGTATTCCTTAAATTCATGTGGAACTCTAATGGGCCCTGTATAGCCAAAGCAATATCAAAAAAGAAAAACAAAGTTGGAGGACTCACACATCTTGATTTCAAAACTCACTACAAACCAAAACAGTAACAGTATGGTACTGGCATAAGGATAGATGTATAGACCAATGGAACAGAATTGATGGTCTGGAAATAAATCCAAACATCTCTGGTCAAATAGTCTTTGACAAGGGTTCAGAGACCATTCAATAAGGAAAAAATAGCCTCTTCAACAAATGTTGCTGGACAATTGGATAACCACATGAAAAACCAGAAGTTGAGCCGTGGCATGGTTAATTTTGCATGTCACCTTGCTTAGGCCATGTTTGCTCAAATACCAGTCTGGATATTGCTGTGAGAGAGTTTTTTCTTTTTTAAATTGTAAATTAATGATTTACAATTGTATAAATTTACAAGGTACAACATGATGTTAAAATTTATGAATCCAATGTGGAATAATTAAATCAAGCTGGTTAACATATCTGTCACCTGAAATGCTTAACATTTTTTGTGATGAGAACATTTTGGATTTATTCTCTTAGTAATAGGGAAATATATGACAGTCTATTATTAACTATATTCACCACACTGTGCAATAGAACTCAGAAAAGAGAAAAAGCTTCTTCCCGAGATTTTACACCCTTTGACTGTGTTCTCTCCATTTTCCGCATTGCCCAGCCTCTGTGACCACTATTTTCTTTCTTCTATAAGTTCAATTGTTTTAGATTCCACAAGTAAAAACAGTAATACTCATCTCTCTGAACCTGGCTTATTTCATTTAGCATAATGCTCTACAGTTGCATCTATGTTGTCATGGGTGTCAGAATTTACTTTTTTTTTTTTTTTTTTTTTTTTTGAGACAGTCTCATTCTGTCATCTTTGGTAGAGTGCTATGGCATCACAGCTCACAGCAACCTCAAACTCTTGGGCTTAAGCGATTCTCTTGCCTCACTTCCCAAGTAGCTGGTACTACAGGCACCCGCCACAATGCCCGGCTATTTTTTTTTTGCAGCTATTATTGTTTAGTTGGCCTGGGCTGGGTTTGAACCCACCAGCCTGGGTGTATGTGGCTGGCACTGTAAGCACTGTGCTACAGGCACCAAGCCAGAATCTCCTTCTGTTAAAAGACTGAATAGTATTTTTTTGTGTATATGTGCCAATTTTCTTCATCCATTCATCTCTTAATGGGCACTTGGGTTAATTCTATAAGTTGGTGAGGGTGAGTAATGCTGCAGTGAACATGGGAGTGCAGACATCCCTTCCACAAGCTAATTTCAGATCTTGTGGGTAAACATCCAAAAGTGGGATTGCTGGATCATGTGGTAATTCTGGTTTTAGTTTTCTGAGGAACCTCCATACTGTTTTCCATAATGGCTGTGTCAATTTACATTTCTACCAACAGTACACAGGGGTTCCCTTTTCTCCACATCCTTACCAATACTTACTTTTCATATTTTTGATAAAACATATTCTGACACGGTGGGAGATGATATCTTATATTGGTTTTAAGTTGCATTTCCCTAATGATTAGTGATGTTGAGCATTTTCTCATGTATCTGTTGGCCATTTGTATGTCTTTTTCTTTGTTTGTGTGAGACAGAGTCTTACTCTGTTACCGTGGGTAGAGTGCCGTGGCATTATAGCTCACAGCAACCTCAAACTGTTGGGTTTGAACAATCCTCTTGCCTCAGCTTCCCAAGGAGCTGGGACTTCAGGTGCCTGCCACAATGCCCAAGTAGTTTTTCTGTGTTTAGTAGAGACTGGATCTTGCTCTTGCTTAGGCTGGTCTCCAACCTTGATCCTCCCACCTTGGCGTCCCAGAGTGCTGGGATTACAGGTGTGAGCCGGTACTTCCAACCTGTATGTCTTCTTTTGAGAAATATCTTTATCTCTGGGATGCAATGATGGCTCAACATAGGTAAATCAATAAATGTGGTACATCACATTAACAGAATGAAAGACAAATGCCATGTGATCATTTATTTCATTAGATGCAGAGAAAGCATTTAACAAAAATCAACATTCTCTTAAGATAAAAAAAAAATTATTATTAAATTACAAGGTGTACAAGGCATGCAACACCTTCAAGCCTACCACTGAGTGAAAATTAAAAAAGGAGGAACGTGGGGGCTTAGTGTGTGCCACACCTTTTGGGGGCAAGACACGATTGTAAGAGGGACTTTACCTAACAAATACAATCAGTGTTACCTGGTTTCTTGTACCTTCAATGAATCCCCAACAATAAAAAAAAAAGTAAAGTAAAAATTTTAAAAAAAGGAGGAATGTACCTCAATACAATAAAAGTCATTTGTGAGACACTTACAGCTAACATTATGTTCAATGGTGAAAAATTGAAAGCCTTTCCTCTAAGATCTGTAACAAGACAAAGATGCCTACTCTCACCGTGTCTGTTCAATGTAGTATTGCTTTTTCCCGAGCAATTAGGGAGGAGAAAGAACTAAAAGGCATATAAATAGAAAAAGAAGTCAAATTATTACTTTTGGTGACATGATCTTATATATGGAAATCTGACTGATTCTACCAAAAAAAAAACATGTTAGAACTACTAAGTGAATATAGTGAAATTGTAGGGTACAAAATCAATATACTAAAATCAGTAACATTTCTATATACCAACAACAAAGTATCCAAAAAAGAAATCAAGAGAATAAGTTCATTCATAATAGCTACAAAGTAAAATAAAGTGCTTAAGGATAAATTTAACTAAGGAGGTGAAAAACCTATACACTGAAAAGTATAAAACATTGATGAAATAAATTGAAGAAGACAGAAATAAATGGAAAGACATCCCATGTTCACGCACTGGAAGAATTAATATTGTTAAAATGTCCACGTTACCAAAAGAGATCTACAGATTCAGTACAAACCTACTAAAAATTCCAGTATCAGCTTGGCACCCATAGCACAGTGGTTATGGCGCTGGCCACATGCACCAAAGGTGGTGGGTTCGAACCCAGCCTGGGGCAGCTAAACAACAATAACAACTGCAAAAAAAAAAAAATAGCCGGGCGTTGTCGTGGGCGCCTGTAGTCCCAGCTACTTGGGAGGCTAAGGCAAGAGAATTGCTTAACCCCAAGAATTTGAGAGCTGTGATGCCACAGCACTCTACTGAGGGCAATGTACTGAGAGTCTGTCTCAAAAAAAAAAAAAAAAAAAAAAAATTCCAGTATCATTTTTCATGGAAATAGAAAGTACAGCCCTAAAATTCACATGGTACTGTAGAAAACCCACAAATAGCCATGGCAGTTATAAGCAAAAAGTACAAAACTGGTAGTATCACATGACCTGATTTTAAAGTATATTACAAAGCTGTAGTAATTAAAAATCATGGAACTGGGAGAAAAACATAGACACATCAACAAATGGGAAGAAGAGAGAACCCACATGTGACCCCAAATGAAACTTGACAAGGATGCCAGGAAGACAAGGACAACCTCTTCCATAAATGGTGCTGGGGAAACTGGATTTCCACATGTGGAAGAGTGAAACCAAGACCATCACACTATATACAAAAGAATTCAAAATGGATTAAACACTGATGTGTAAGATCAAAAGATCCAAAATTAAAAGAAGATGACAGAGGGAAAACCACACATTGGTGTGGGTGATGATTTTTTTGGATTTTACCTAAAAAGTGCTGGCAACAGAAGCAGCTATAGACAAGTGGGATCACATCAAACTAGAAAGCGTCTGCATGACAAAAGAAACCGTTACCAGGGCCATCCACCTGCCTTGTCCTCGAGAATGCTAGATGACATGTGGAGGGGGAGGAAATATTTGCAAGCCGTACATCTGATCAGGGATTAATATCCAGCATATATGAGGAGCTCAAAGAACTCAATAGAAGGAAAACAACATCAATTTAAAAACAAGATTGAAAGAGAAGGGGAGAAGAGCCGGGCATTGCCGTAGGCACCTGTGGTCCCAGCTAGTTGGGAGGCTGAGGCAAGAGAATCGCTTGAGCCCAGGAGTTAAAGGTTGCTGTGAGCTATGACAGCATAGCACTCTACCAAGGGTGACACAGTGAGATTCTTTCTCAAAAAAAAAAAAGGAAAAAAAAAAGAAAGAAAGAAAGAGGAGAAAAGGAAAAAATGAGTAAGGGACCAGCATGGACATTTTCACTGACTTTTTTTTGTTGTTTGTGTTTTGAAACAGTCTCACTTTGTCACCCTGGGTAGAGGGCAGTGGCATCATAGCTCACAGCAACCTCAAACTCTTGGGCTCAAGTGATCCCCTTACCTCAACCTCCCAAAAAGCTGGTACTACAGGTACCCACTGCAATGCCCATCTATTTTTAGAGTTGGGGTCTCACTCTTGCTGAGGCTGGTCTCAAACTCCTGAGCTCAGGCCATCCACCTGCCTTGTCCTCACAGAATGCTAGGCTTACAGATGTAAGCCACTGTGCCCAGCCTGCCACTGACGTTTTTAAAGCCATAAATGTATTTTGGAACAAACACTATGTATATGCAATCTTTTTTTTAAATAATTTATTGTAAAGCCATCAGATAGATGTTAAGAATGGTTTTTTTTTTCACCTGAGGATATGATGGGGAAATGTTTGAATCAATACATGATCCACTGCCTGGTGCTGTTAATCTTGGAGGTTGCTGCGCAGAGAGCAGTAAAGGACACTTACCTGCACTTGCAGACGAGGCTGGATTATTTGAGACAATAAAGTTGTTCATTGGCAGAGTTTCCCACCAAGTTAGTATAGATTAAATCCTATTTGGGTAAAGATAGCAACAATAAAGTTAATTGTGTTTTTGTTTTCTCTTTAATACTTGGTTTAAGAGAAAAATCCTGAGGCTTGCAGTGATTCCTGACGCCAGGAAGCCTTGAGCTGCGAGCATAATTAGCAACAGGTGACTTAACTCTTGGTAATTGGCATTTGTATGCTTATGGTTTCCATTCCAGTTGTTTAAACCAAGAGATTCTTCATCAGGCTGGATGCACTATGAGTAGATCTCTTTCCATACAAAATAAGATGGAGAGCCTTTGGAGGATGGTCTTGCCAAACTGGCAAATCATCTTCCTCCAGATGTCAGTGATTTCCCCAGTTCTTCTGGGACGTCCTAGGGTCACAAGAGGAAATGAGCATGGCAGCCATGGAGGTCTGTGTGCTGATCCCCCATTTTAATAATTAATGGATTTTTGTCTGGGGCTTCAGTCCAATATCACTCATGGGTGGGCCTCATCCCCAACGCTGTGCCAGGCCACACAAGGAGGTGGGCCTTCTCCCTGAGCTGGGCTGCCAGGTGCAGATAAGGAGCAAGGTGTCCAGTGGGGCAGACACAAGGTCAGTGGGTCACAGCCAGGCTGAATCCCACGTTCCCAAGTGCAGCAGTGGAGGGAGCTCTGCCCAGGATCATGGAAGGCTTCTCGGAGGAGGGGCTGGCAGAGTCGGTCCCCGGCCTCCTCCCAGCTTTCTGAAAGAAGATGTCCCCAGGAGGCCAGGACAGGGGTTCACCAACCTCTGCAGTTTTCAGTCCTCAGTGCACCTGACTTACCCGTGAAGTCAAGGTTCCATCTGGGAAACTGTCCCCTGAAAACTGTCCAGTCAGTCAGAGCAGTCGGCTCATGTGAGACCCGTGAAAGAAGCCACACGGAACCGAAGGCTGGGACTGGCCACTATGTCTCCCACATGCTGAGGACAGCCCCTGCTGCCCCACTGAGCCTTCTGGTCTGGGGCCTGTGGCCTCCTGTCACCACCCTCCTGCCCCAGAAGGG
Source organism: Loris lydekkerianus (assembly GCA_963574355.1). Lineage (NCBI taxonomy): Eukaryota > Metazoa > Chordata > Mammalia > Primates > Lorisidae > Loris > Loris lydekkerianus. Next base: position 53,949 of record CAUYPK010007652.1, on the reverse strand, counting down.
GGCACTGCTCAGGTTTTCCTGTGACTTTTGAATCTTTTCTTTTTGCACATGGAATCCAACCAATTTTAGGGAAGAACAGTTCCTTGGTTCAGTTCTGTCAGTTTTTCTCACTGAACTGCACATGTAAGATAAGGAGACCGTGCCTGGCGCTGGCAGTAGGACCCTGTCACACTTGCAGAGAGAGATTCTGGCAGCATCCATGTAAGCAGATGAGCTCATGCGGCCTGTTCCCAGATAAGGAAGATATGGGGACAGGTGGTGCATTCAGTGATGGACGCTCTCTGGGAGAGATGGGTCCAGTTGCGGATGATTGAGACTCAGTCAGATCCTCAGGGCAGGGCTGTACAGCATGTGGTGGGGCTGCTGCCAAGGGTGGATGTGGTGTGGCCTGTGGGTGGGGGGCTACCAGAGCATGGTTAGTCCTTTAGTGGGTGTCGAGCCACGCTGCACGGGGAGGGGGCTCTTGAGGCATGGTGGGCACCTTGTGGAGAGAGGGCTGGTTCTGCCTGGGGATGGCAGGAGGCTCTTCCCAACTGGAAGGGTGACAGAGCATCGGCCAGACTGAGGGAAGGGGACCCGTGTGGGACCTCAGTTCTCACTTCCAGCTTCTGATCTGTATCTGGAGTAGATGGTTTCAGGTCTGATTCTTATAAGCTCTACAGATGAATTACATCACAAATCCATTTCTCTATTTTCAAGAAGGCAGATTTTAGTAACAAATCTGAGTCTAATTTACCTGATTGCAACACTGATGTGTACAGATATATTTTTATGATTATTCTATGATACCTCCAATGAACATAAGTCAATCAACTTCAGAAGGTAAAGTCTGGGTATGATTTTCATTGCCTTTTTCTAAACTTATTTAAGATTCACAAGAGGAGAAGTGTGAACCTGTGACTGCTGGGCTCGGCGATGTGGTGGGTGTCTGAGTACGGGGGGGTATCAGCCTCACCCAGAGGACCATGGGGTCTAACTACACTGACTTTTGTGTCTTGAATGCAGTGGCCTTGTGGTCTATGCAGATGGACCCCTGAACTTGGACCGCAAGGTGGAAGACATGTCTGAGCTGTTCCGGCCCTTCTACACCTTGCTGCGGAAAATAAGGTGGGAGGATGGGGGAGGGGCGGGCACTGGGACGGGGAAGGGATAACGCATGAGTGTTCAGCCACCTCCATGTCTTCCCTCCTCCTATAGGGAGGAGTGGCAAGTTAATGCTCCTTGTGGTTGTAAATGGCCCTGTGGTATTGTCAAGCCCAGCCTGGCTTTGAACCACCTGAGTGTCACATGGGGCTGGGAGCTCTTGCCCCGGGAGCTTCTGGCGGTGGAGCTGCAGAGTTCCTGACGTGGTCTGATGTGCACCCTTTGTTCACTGAGGTCTGGAGTTTACCTCTGTTTCAATCCGGACCACTCATGCTTGTGGCTTTGTCTTTCATTACTGATGTGTGTTTGTGTCGACACGTCGGAGCCCCCATTGAACCCTACACCTTTTTTCCTGTGGATGGATACTCTTCTGGGCCTCTCTGCATTGGCAGAGTCCTGCTACGGCCACATGGACAATGGGGCAGCTGAGGGCTGGGGTCCTTGAGTGACTCCCTGACCACATGGCCTTGGGCCCCTGGGTATGTTCTACATGGCTCCTGGTCTCGAGGACCAGGTTCCCTTGGGGCACTCAGAGAACACAGAACTCTGCCCCATGTGGAGTCAGAGGTGGTGTGGGTCTAATGGAAAGTGACCCAGAATGGGGTTTTGAGCTCTCAGTGCCTCAGCGGGGTGGCCCTTGGCGGGTCTGTGGGCCCCAGGGTATGACCCCCAGGTGACATCTGGGAGAGGAAATGGGAGGGATGACCTGGAGCTGGGCAGGAAGGCTCAGGGTGCCCTGGGCAGATTGTGAGGAAGGGCATGTGTGGTGGAGGGCAAGGGGAGGGGGCATTGTAGGGCTGGTGGAGAGCCCAGACTGTCCATGGTGATCCCCACAGCCTTGTCCACCCACAGGGGCAATGGAGACAAAGGTGGGGCTAAGCGACCCAGAGCAGAGTGTTCTGCAGGTGCAGTGGGGAGGCCTGGGACTGCGGGCTGGATGGGAGCAGGTCCAGTTGTGTCCGAGGGGGCAGAGCCTTCTCTATTGAGGATGAGCAGTTCAAAATCCCAGATGCTCTTTAATATCATTCTTCAAATATTATCCCCAAAGCTGGTGTGGGTGGGAGGTGTGCAACCCCAGGCTGGCCCTGTCTGCTGCTCCTGGGGAACTGTAATCACTGAGGGTGCTCCCCACACATGGGGGATGGTGAGGCTCACCTATAGAGCCTCTGAGGACGGGCCTCCAGCTTACCCACTGCCACCCATTGCAGTCCCACGTTGACAAATAGGGCTTCAGAAGCTGCAGCCTCCATTGCAGGTTGAACATCACCCCTGGGAAAGAAAAGCCAGAAAGAAATACCTACATAGAGTCCTTAAAAATGAACTTGGATTGAGGCTAGGAGTTCCATAGACAGCAGAGCGAGACCCCATCTCTACACAAAATAGAAAACCTGGCTGGGAGCGGTGGTATGTGCCTGTAGTCTCAGAGACTCAGGAGGCTGTGGTGAGTTATGATTATGCCACTGTGCTCCAGCCTGGGTGACAGGGCAAGACCCTGTCTCGGAAAAAAGAAAGAAGAAGTGAACTTGAATCAGCTGTAGAATAATTAAAGGACGTGATGAATTTCGTGAGAGGATATTTTAATAAATGACTGCTGTCAAATACCAGACTTAACTGGACAGCTTCACACCTTCTCTCAAAGGTAAATGAACTAAGGATACCAGGATTGGGTGAACCAAAATTCCAGAGAGAGGAGGACCTTTCGGGAGTGGGGGGGGGCGACTGCCAGGCTCTGTACCTGTTTTCCCCGGGGAGCATGTGGCAATTCCAGGCTTGCCTGGGGCTCGGCCTGCCCAGGCAGAGACTCTCCTCTGGGGAAAGGCAACTGAATACAGGAGGCTGGTGAAACAAATTTGGAGCATTTAAGCAGCACACACCTGGGCAGGGGGAGCCCAGGCAGACCCTCCCAGAGGGCATGGAGAGGCTCCCGAGACATGCAGGCCTCAAGCACGCTTCCAGTCCAGACATTTGACAGGTTCTGAAGCTAAATGGGGACTGGAGGGGAAGTCCTAGTATCAGAGCTATAGTAACCAGACTGAAGCTGCAGCCCAGGGACAACCTACTTAATTTTGGAAGGGAATATGATAATGTACCCTGACATCATCTGCCTAATGCAGGAAAGGGGAAGGCCCTTGTGGTGGAAACATCATCTGTAGCCTCTGTGAGTCCTTTATATCCAATATCTGTCATACAGTCCACAATCACTAAAAAGTAGAGGTAAGAAAATATGACTGATAATTAAGAGTAAGAAAATTGATGCAGACCACAGATGATCTAGATATTAGACACAAGGACTTGAACACAGTTAGGATCAATATGTTAAAGAAATAGGGGGAAATCAGATAAGAGGACAGAGAACTTAAACAGAGAATTGGAATCTATAAAAAAGAGACAAATAGGGCAGCGCCTGTGGCTCAAAGGAGTAGGGCACTGGCCCATATGCCAGAGGTGGTGGGTTCAAACCCAGCCCCGGACAGAAACTGAAAAAAAAAAAAAGAGAGAGAGAGAGACAAGTGACATTCTAGAGGTAAGAAAATTCACTATCTGGAAATAAGAACACAACAGATGGGTTAATAGTTGATGGGACCCAGCAGAACACTGAAGTAGTGAACTTGTGGACAGCTCAATAGAAGGGACCCGAGCTGAAGCACAGAGAGAAAAAGAATGGGAAAAGCAATAAACCCAGAACCATGCATAAGAGACATATACAACATGCTCAAAATGTCTCACTTATGGCCAGGCGCAGTGACTCAACGCCTGTAATCCCAGCACTTAGGAGGCTGAGGCAGGTGGATTGCCTGAGCTCACAGGCTCAAGAGCAGCCTGTGCCAGAACAAGACCCCGTCTCTAAAAATGGCCGGACGTTGTGGTGGCACCTGTAGTCCCAGCTACTTGGGAGGCTGAGGCAAGAGAATCACTTAAGCCCAAGAATTTGAGGTTGCTGTGAGCTAAGACGCCATAGCACTCTACCAAGGGTGACAAAGTGAGACTCTGTCTCAAAAAAAAAAGTCTAACTAACATAATTGGGGTCTCAGAAGGAGAGAACAGAGAGGAGGGCAAAGCAATATTTAAAGAAGTCATGGCCAAGAATTTTCCAAATTCTCAAAAGATGAAAAATCTCTATCCACAGATTCAGCATGGTGCCAAGATCACCTCCTTCCCTCCCTCCCTCCCATTCTTTCTCTCTCTTGTTTTTTGTAGAAATTGACAAACTAATTCCAAAATCCATATGGAAATTCAAGGGACCTGGAATAGCTAAGAACAAGAAGCAGAACATTATTTGTCTCTTCTACTCTTTTTTTTTTTTTTTTCCTTGAGACAGAGTCTTACTCTGTCAGCCGGGTAAAATGCTATGGCCTAAGTTCAAGTGATCATCCTGCCTCAGCTGTGGAGTAGCTGGGACTACAGGTGCCTACCACCACGCCTGGGTAATTCTTCTATTTTTAGTAGAGACAGAGTCCTGCTCTTACTCAGGCTGTTCTCAAACTCCTGAGCTCAAGGGATCCCCCCTGCCTTGGCTTCCTCAGAATGCTGGGATTAGAGGGGTGAACCATTGTGCCTGGCCAAAGGATGGAATTCTGACCCATTCAATAGAATATAAAGTCTATGTTGTATGCCACACCTTTTGGGGGCAAGACATAATTGTAAGAGGGTTTTTACGTAACAAATGCAATCGGTGTAACCTGGTTTCTTGTACCCTCAATGAATCCCCAACAATAAAAAAAAAAAAAGAATATAAAGTCTAGACACAACCAATACATATGTGGCCCCCTGATTTATAGAGCAGTGGGGGATCATTTTTTCCCCAGTCAATGGGCTGAGATATCTATATGAGAAAAATGTCTCATATGGATGTCATAAGTGTCTGGGTCTCTACTACAATCATATACAAAATCAATTCCATGTAGAATGCAGGTGTGAGAGTGAAAAGTAAAATAATAAAGCTTCTGGAGGCAAAAAATCAAGTAGAATTTGTGACACTGAAGCAAAGATTTCTTAAACAGGACACAAAAGCACGAGCTATAAAGAAAAATGTGATATACTGGACTTCATTAAAATTGAGAGAATGAAAAGGCAGGACACAGTCGGAGAAGACATCTAGTAAAGACATACCCAACAGAGAACTCCCATGCAAAATATGTACAGAACTCCTTACAGTTACCAAGGAAAGGAAAAGGCAGACAACCCAAGTAAAAACCAGCAGAAGCCTTGACCAAGCCCTTCCTGTAGAGGATACCTAGGGGCTGTTGAGCACTAAAAATGGTGCCCTACTTCATTCGTCCTCAGCCTGCAGCAATTTAAAGACACAGTAAGATACCATTGCACACTCACCAGAAAGTATATAATTAATAGTAGCATGTTCACGAGGGCCTGGGGCAAGCAGAGCTCTGGGTCAAGGCCGTGCAGCAGCCATGGCCATGGGTCCCCTGTGGCTCAGCCCTCAGCAGGATGCACAGGTGTTCTGGAGAGTTGCCCAGGGCTGGGGAGGTCACAGCAGCCAAAACCCATCAGGTGTAGGACAGAGAAATAAATAAACTGTGGTATAGTTATACAACAAAATTCATAAGAATGAATGATCTGTGACAATGTGTATCATTGTGGATGAATTGTCCTAAATTAGATGGCTGGATCTAGGAAGACAACAGCAGAAAGCTCCATTAAATTCAGTAAAACAATGAATACTTTTTCAGCATAAGTGTGTCCAAATGCCCCTGTTTAGGATATATACTAAAAACGTATTTATATGTACACTTACAAGTTACATACTTGCTGTTCTTCTGAAATGGAAACTTAACTGGACATCCTGTGTTTTATCCCACAGTTCTACACAAACACAGGCATAGTATTAGCAAACAAAGCCTGCCACAAGGAGTGTTGCTAGTACATTTCCATTTTCTCCAGGGAATGAAGGCAGGAGAGACCCCCGTCTGCCCTGAGCATCAGGACCAGGGTGGTGCCAGCAGTGAGGGGCCTGGGGAGTGTTTGTATCTTGGTCTGCAGTCTGGGTCCCTTTCACACAGTGTATTCAGCTGGCGAAAATTCACCATCTGTCTGGTGCCAAGAAGTGCACTTTCTACAAGTTCCTTGACTGTCCTGGACAGTTTAATGTATGACTCGGGGCCCTGTGGACAGCGCATGCTATCAGGTGCATCGGGTGGAAGGACCTGTGGACAGCGCGTGCCATCAGGTGGTAGGACCCATTCAGTCCTACCCTGGCTTTGCTACTAAATCAACTGCACCTTTGGTCAGGGCTGCAGTGCCACATCCTGTGGGACGCCTTCCCATCTGAGCCAGGAGCCCTCCTTCGGGCCTGTGTTTTCTTTTGTTGCAGGTGTCATTACTGTAGTTCATTTGTTGCTCACGTAGATACCTGTTCGTTATCTGTCTCGCCCAACTGGAGGCCAACCTCACTGGGCAGGGACTGTCTGCCTTCTTCCTGTGTCCTCAGCGTGTGTGCCTAGCGCAGAGCTGGCATGTGATAATATTTGCTGAACGAAGGATCAAAGTTTGAATGTAAACCAACGTATTTTTTCCCCCTCCTTAGAGTTTTATTCGTGCAGTGAGCACATACCAAAGAATCAGGATTTCCTTGTTTTAAGTGAGAGGTTTCAGAATCTCATTGTTAGAAGGAAACCTAGAATCAGAGTCTGACCCACCTCTAAGACTTGGTTTTGTGGTGGAGGAACAATTCTGGTGCCATGTGAATTTAGGTATAAGCTTTCCACACGTGGCTGCTTTCCTGCTGGTGCAGATTCCAGGGGGCCGTGTCCACTCTTGGCCAAGGGGGCTGGTGTGGCTTTTGGGACCCTCACTCTTGTTTATCTCAACCCTTGTAGGGATTTACTACAGACGCTGACTGAGGAGGAGCTGCACACTTTGGAGCGAAACCTCTGCATTTCCCAGGATGTGGAGTTCCCCATCCGAGCGGACGTGCAGGTCCCCGCTGTCCTGGCCCCCACCTTTCCCGCACCCCTTCCCCCTGAGGAGCCGCACTCAGCTAAGGCCAATGACACGGAGGCAGAGCTGGCCTGTTCCATGCAGTATGATGACCAGGAGCTGGAGCAACTCAGCCGCATGGTCCACAGGGCTGGGGACGAGATGTCCTCTCTGCTGTCACCACCCAGTGCCTGCCAGTCCCCAGCACACAGGCCTGAAGCAGAGGGCAGCCCATGTGGGGAAGCCTCTCCAAGCAGAGCTCACCTACAGGTAGACAGCAACGAGGACCGCGTTTTCTTTATGGATGATGTGGAGGACACAGCAGACACCCCCACCAGGCCTGAGTCCCCTCAAGGCCCGTTTGAGTGGGCAGGCGGTGCCCAGCCCGACCCCCAGAAGAGAGGTCAGGGAGGCCAGAGCCGAGGGGCTGAGGTCAGTGCTCCTGCTGCAGACAAGGAGGATCTGAGCAACAACAACAACGACACGGGGGATGGCGGTGCACATGTGGCCAGCCTCCTGGGTCCCAACTCCTGCAGCTGTCTGGACTCTCAGCTTTACCTGGACGGCTGGGATGTGGGGACAGATGATGCCGAGACGGCCGAGATGATCGCCCACCGCACGGGGGGTATGAAGCTCTCGGCCACTGTCATCTTCAATCCCAAATCGCCCATCTCCTTGGATTCTGCTGCCACCAGCCAGGAAACCCCAGGCCTGGGTGCTTCCCCCTCCGGGCCTGTGGCTGAGGGCACAGAGGGCAGCTCCCACAGACTCAGCACTGCAGCCAGTGACTGCCTACTGCATTCCTGTGTATGCTGTGGGAGCTGCAGGGACAGCAGGGAGGATGCTGGGGAGCATCTTCAGGAGAAGTGCCACCCCGGGAGCATCATTGGTGCCTCTCACACAGCTGGCTTAACCAAGTCCAGCAACAAGGGCCCTGACAGGCAGGACAAGGCCTGGCCTGTCCCTGAGAGCCCCCTGTCCACAGAAGACGCCTGCGACAAACAAGCGCGCAAAGCCCCCACTCCCAGTAACTGCCTGGCACAGACCTCAGGTTCCCAGGTGGATGCAGCAAATGGGTCTCAGGGAGAGGCTGAGGTCACCAGTCAGCAGCAGGGACTGGAGGCCAGACAGCAGGATAGCAGGCCACCGGCAGCCCAGGTGGACCCCCAGCAGCCACTGGGCTCCAGGTAAGAGTCAATTTGCTTGAGGTATTGGCTTCATCTTCTCTGCATTCAGTGCCCATCATGTCAGCAGAGTCCCGGAAGTATTGAAATGTCTCCACATGGGGCTTCCTGGCCACCAGCAGGTGCTGGGCCCAAGCCAGAGTGTGATCCTGTGTGCGGCAGGCGGGCAGTGGGCTGGCTCTGGGAGGTGCCTACCCTGTTGCAAGAAATGTGCCCAGTGTCCCCAAACTCCCCCTTTCTGATGGCACAGGTACCTCCCAAGTTCTGCAGCCAGTATCCAGCCATTGGCCCACCTTCTTTCACTGCCCTGGTGTAAGCTGCATGTAGTATCCCCAGACCACCCTTGGAATAGTTACCAGGCCATGTCCCCAGATGCCAGTACCTCCCAGTACTGTCCCCTCCCCTCCCTCTGAATGAATCTCCCGTCCTGCCACTTCCCCAGTATAGGCAGGCAGCTGGGCTTGGCGCCAGTAGCTCAGTGGTTAGGGCGCTGGCCACAAACACCAAGGCTGGTGGGTTCAAACCCAGCCTAGGTCTGCTAAACAACAATAACAACTGCAACAAAAAAATAGCTGGGCATTGTGGCGGGCACCTGTACTCCCAGCTGTTTGGAAGGCTCGGGCAAGAGAATTGTTTAAGAGTTTGAGGTTGCTATAAGCTGTGATGCCCTGGCACTCTACTGAGGGTGACATTGTAAGACTCTGTCTCAAAAACAAAACAAAACAAAAAAAAAACAGAGGCAGGCTGCTGGAAAGACAGTAGGGTGGGGTGTGCAAGACCTGGGGTAGGCACCTCCCTTGGACTACAGGAAGCTTTCTTCCCTTGCTCCCCACCTCCCTGAACAAAACTGTTGACCCAGCATTGGAGATAAAAAGAGAAATGCAGGTGCTGGGCCAGCCACAGTGGTCCACAGTTCACTCATGGCCGAATGGTCAGGACGCTTGGGCCTCTAAGCAGGACTCCGCTTTGTGAGGTTCCCACCCTGGCTACTGCTGTGTCCACTGGCCTCTCTACCAAGGCAGGAGGTAGAAGGACAGTGAGGCCAGAAAAGCTCCCAGGAGCCATGGGAGCTGGGGCTGGGAGGGCCACAGGTGCAGTCACGGAGGGTGTCCTCACTCCTGGGAGGGTGCCCTGTGGTCAGGCCAGGTACTCCTTCCTCCTGTGCCTCAGACCCCCTGGGCACCACAAGGCTGTGTCCTCCAGGGCAGTTGCCCAGGCAGTTGGCGGGACCTCAGTGGCTATCAGGGCTGCGTTTCTTCCCAGCTTCTGCACAGAGCTCCACGGCCTCTGCAGTGCAGGCTATGCTGGCTTCTAGGGTCAGCAGTAGCTGCTGTGCAGTCTCCCATGCCCCACCCAGCCCCTGGCAACTCTCAGCTACTCCCTGCTCTATGGATTTGCTCCTTCTGGACACGTCCTGTGAGTGGAATCACTTGCAATTTTTGGCTTTACAATGGTGTGAAAGCTGTACACCTTCAGAGAAACTGTACTTTGAATTTTGAAGGTTAGGTGTGTTAAATGCATTTTTAAGTTATGATACTTTCAAGTTACAGTGGGTTTGTCAGGACATAACTCCTCATGGGTCAAGGGACATCAGTAATAACCTTTTGTCTCCAGCTTCTGTCTCTGAGCACAGAGTGTTTAGGGCTCGTCCAAGCTGAAGTGTAAATTAGTCTTCATTTCTCTCTGAGGCCGAGTAATGTCCAGCTAACGGATGTGTGTGTTGTCTCCACTTTGGGCTACTACGAGCAGTGCTGCTGTGGGAATTTGTGTGCACGTGTTTGTGTGGACACATGTGTTCAGTTCTGTGAGGTTTGTCCCCAGGAGCAAGTTGGTGGTTTATGTGGTGACTCTGTGACAGCTTCCTGAGGAACTGTCAACCTGTGTTTCAGAATAGCTGAAGTTTGCATCCCACTGGCTGTGTACAAGGGTCCCAGTTTTTCTACATCCTCACTAACACTCATTACTGTCTAAGCTTTTTTTTTTTTTTTAACCTATTTTACAGATGGTTCGGTCCTTAGGGCGTATCCCACTCAAATACACAGTCAACTGATTGTTTTAACAGCACTTGAGATCATTCCTCTCCTGAGGTTATGTCACCCGTTTTACTCACGGTTAGGTTACTTTGTTCTGTTTAGCAGTAGATTTATAGAGATTTTATACAGATTGCTATTTTCATAGAACTCAGTTTTATAATTAGGTGAAATACTTGTTTGGTTCCCAGTCAAATCTAGACAACAAGATATACTCAGAGAAGTATGTCCAAAGGCACTTTTATTTCCTCCTACCACTAAGGGGAACAATTTTAAATGTTTTCATTGTTTATCCTTTTTGTAGTTAGATACACACAGTATTTTGCCCCCTCCCATTCGTAACAGTGCTACAAACACTGCTGTCCACTGGCCTTCCTAGCCTCCCAGCCCAGCGCCTGCCTGCTGCTGTCTGGGATTGTCCTTCATTTCCTATCCAGCTGAATAGGGCCCAGCTGTGGGGACCAGGGTGTGCTCAGTCAGGCTCTGCTGCTGGCTGTGGGGTTGTTTCTGGACTTTTGCTCTTACAGATGGTGCTACAACCACAGCCTTGTGAGAACAAACCTCTCCTGTTTTTTGATAAGACTTTTTTTGAGGCTCCTCAGTGGGCCTCAGACTTACCTTAGCTCGTTGGTAAGTGCATCGCTTATCTCCAGAGTTGACATGAAGCTGTCCTAAATCCTTTGACAGGCTCGGGGGAGTTTCCAGGTTTGGCCTGCGCTGTTCTTGTTGTTTGTCCAGGTGACAACAGGCAGACACCCACCCCATCTGGAAGCTCCTCCTGTCCTTCTGACATGATCTTTGTAACCCACAGTGGACATGGCCTTTCACACAGCTGAGAAGTCCTTGGCCTCATCCAGCTCAGCACAAAACCCTGTACTTCAGTGGAGAAAAGGCAAGAGGACCTGTAAGTGGCCTCAAAGGCAATGCTATCTTCCAAGGAAGAAAGCACATGGCAAGTGGCCAGGTGACAGGGACAGCCATGCATTTGATCCAGAGCCCCCAGACAGTGGTGCCAGGGCCCACGACTGTGCCTGGAGGTAGTTGGGAATAGGCCAGCCTAGTGGCAGCAGGTCAGACTTCTTCCCTTCGTGGGCAGTACTTACACTGGAGCATCAGCCATTCACCATCCATCCGTTTCTCAAGCATCTTCCAGGGTGGCCGAGCCAGGCGTCTGAGACCCACCGAGGAGTAAGAGATGGAGCCTGTCCCCTTGAAGTGTAATGTGACACCCATGCTGAGGTGATCTGCAGTGTGTATTCTTAAAACAAAAGACCAGCTGCACACAACCAGAAGGTTCACCAAAATTCAGACGGCAAGACATCAGGGACTGTGACTGGTGCTGGGTAACACTTGTGCAAAGCTTTGTGGTGACACAGCTAGTCCATGCGTGGCCTGGCTGTCCTCACCCTTCCTGTTCAGCTGCTGAGAGATGGAAGCCAAGACAATGGTACTGGCCTTAGCTCAGAGCCCAGTGTCCTGGACATCATGCTGCTACCCTGAGGTGACCGTGGGATGTGTTTATCCAGCAGGCACCTCTGTAGCCCCGTGTGTGGTGTGGGGGGCTCACAAGCAGGCCCTGTGCTTACAGGCCTCCAGTCCACATGTCAGGCCTCTGTATGACAGGCAAAGGAGCTGTGGCAAAGGCCAGCCTGGGGCGTGTGGTCAGGTAGATCACAGCCTCCAAGTGGAAGGGTAGGGCTGCCTGGGCACTGGCCAGGGGACTGACACCAGTGTGGAGGCAGATCACATGAGGGTCCCAACCAGCAGAAGCCCCAGGGCATTTCCTCAGGTCCCGGTGGCCAGACATCGTCCATGGCAGATGCTAATGCATTCACCTGCTGCTAAGAACATTCCAGGTCCTGTGTTCTGAAACTTCTCTTGTTTTACTGGCTGCTTTCCACCTTTTCAGTTGTCAATACCTTTCCTGGAACAGTTGACATCTTTTAAAAGCTTGTTTTCCTCACCTAGCCTCACCTTTCTGGTCCTGAGCCTCCCATGCCCGTGAAGCCACTTGTCTGCATGACAGGAGCTGGGCTCCAGCTAGCTCTGAGCTCTTCTCAGGGACATGCCATGGTGTGTCTCCAGCCTGCCTTCTTTGGAAAGCAGCATGGACCCCCTTATTCCTAATTATAATTGTGGTCCTTGTTCATCGTAGAAACTTTGGAAAACATAAAAAGAATAAAAGAAGGAAATAAAAATCCCCCCAAATCTTAGGAGTTTTTCTTTTTTGTCATTGAAATGAATATATGATCATTTCTCCACTAAGTTCTTTGAAAGTGCGACTTTAATTGGATAGGACTCTATTGTTAGGACAAATGCTTAGTCTATACTTCCCATTTTTCCTTCATTAAAGTACTAGCCTCGTGAGTAGTTCCTTCCATGGTTCTTTTTCACTTGGATTATTTATTTAGCATCAGTCCTCAGAAGTAGAATCACTATAGCAAAGGTATGACATCCTGCAAAGCTCTGCCACTTACTGTCCCCAGAGCCGTGCTGACTAATCCCCACAGAGCAGCACCAGCCCCAGAGGCAGAGAAGTCACAATGCCTTCCTCCTGGACACCTTTTTCTGTCAGTGCCTGTGTGTGTCGTCTTCGAAGTGACTGCTCATGTCCTTTGTCTGGTTTTGTTTTTGTTTTTTTGAGACAGAGTCTCACTATGTCGCCCTCAGTAGAGTGTCATAGCATCCCAGCTCACAGCAACCTCAAACTCTTGGGCTTAAGTGATTCTCTTGCCTCAGCCCCCCAAGTAGCTGGAACTACAGCTGCCCACCACAATGCTCGACTATTTTTTTGTTGTTGTTGCAGTAGTCATTGTTGTTTAGCAGGCCCAGGCTGGGCTTGAACCCACCAGCCTCAGTGTATGTGGCCGGTGCCCTAACCACTGAGCTATGGGTGCCGAGCCTTTTGCCTGTTTTTCAATTGTGTTTTGTGTTTTCTTACTGACTTTAAAACATTCCCTCTGTTACATCTCAGTCTGTTGCCCAGGCTACAGAGTATCAGCCTAGCTCACAGCCATCTCAAATTCTTAGACCCAGGCTCGATGCCTGTGGCTCAAGCAGCTAAGGCGCCAGCCACATGCACCAGAGCTGGCGGGTTCGAATCCAGCCCAGGCCTGCCAAACAATGATAACTACAACCAAAAAATAGCCAGGTGTTCTGGCAGGCACTTGTAGTCCCAGTTACTTAAGAGGCTGAGGCAAGAGAATCATTTAAACCCAGGAGTTGGAGATTGCTGTGAGCTGTGACACCATGGCACTCTACCCAGGGTGACAGCTTGAGACTATGTCTCCAAAAAAAAAAAAAAAAAAAAATCTTGGACCCAAGTGATCCTCCTGCCTCAGCCTCCTAAGTTGCTGGGACTATAGGTATTTGCCATGACCTGGCTGGCTTTCTAAAAATGTAGAGACAGGATCTCACTCCTGCTTCAGCCGGTCTTGAACTGATCTCAAGCAATCCTGCCTTTAGTCTCTCAAAGTGATAGAATTATAGGTGTGAACCACTGTGTCCAGCCTTCTTTTGTATTTGAATCTTTTTGTTGCTATTGTCAATGGGAACATTTTCTCAATTTTATTTTTATTTTATTGCTACCATATCTCAATACAAGTGATTTTAAAAATAAATCTCTATCATTTATGATATACATATCATAAAGTTCACCCTTTCAAAGTGTACAGTCAGTGCTTTTTAGGAATGGACACTCTAGACCTTTTGAACTTAACGCCAGGCCAATGCCATCCTCATGGCTACATATTTGTCACCTCAGTTCCTTTCCCTCTGTTCTTTCCCTGCCTCGATTATCTTTTTTCCCCATATTAAAAATGTTGGTAAAATTCATGTGACAAAATTTGCTATTTAACCCTTGTTAAGAGCACCATTTGGGACACTAAGCACATTTGTGATGCCAGGTAGCCCTCCTCACCATCCACCCCAGAACTTTCTCATCTTTCCAAACCAAAGCTCTGTCCCCACTGAACACTAACTCACACTCCCCAGCCCCAGCACCCACAATTTTTTTCTGTCTCTGTGAGTCTGATGGCTCCAGGACCCTTGTGTGAGTAGGATCACGCAGGATGCATCCTTTCACAGCTGGCTTATTTCACTGATCGTGGCACACACTAGGTTTGTTTGCTGCTGCGTGTGTCGGAACTTCCTAAGGCTGAGTATGTTCCACTGTGCACACACTGCCGTGTCTATGCTCCGCTGATGCATACTTGGCTGCTCCCACCCAGTGGCTGTTGTGAGGCATGCTGCATGGAACATGGATGTGCAAGTGTCCATGAGGTGGCAAGGCTGAAAGCAAGACTAGGGACATCCAGAAGCTGATATTCTGGATAGTGATGATCTCACCCCCTTGCCTTGCCAGTTCCCAGGCTGCAGGGCAGAGCTGCAGGCCACCATCAGGGCTCAGCAAAAAGTCCAGTCCTGCAGCTCAGCCACCCCAGCAGCACAGCCAAGTCCCTCGCCTGCACCCGCCCCACTGAAGGAAGGGGACCCGCAAGGCTCTAACCTCTTCCAGCCCTCCTCCCTCTCTGCTGGAGCCGACGCTGTGCTTCTGAACTCTCTTCCATGCTGAGGCTGTACCCACAATGGTGAGGGGCCATGCCATCACTGCAGACTGGGATTCCTTTCTGGTTGTGCACAGGGACAACCGTGCTGCCCTGGGTATTCTACAGTCTGCCGTGTACGGAAAGAGTTTGGGCGTGTTCTCCAGTAGGCACTGGGCTGCAAAGTGTGAGCAGCTCAGTTTCACTCAAATTATTAATATTTTTCCAAAGTGGTTGCACCAATCTCCACTTCCTCCAGCAAGGCAGATGCTCCTGTTGTTCCCCTCCCCTACCTCTTAAACAAGCCTCTGGCACGGTAGCACACCAGACCACCACCCCACGAGGAGAACAGACAGGGTACTCTGCCAATGGCAACTTTTAAAACATTGTAATGAATATTTCTAGATAGATAAAAGATTTTGCATCCATGAAACAACTTTAAGAATAGGACATTAAAGAACCGAATAGCAGATGGAAGAAGTTGAGGAAATTTCCCAGAAAGTGGGACAAAAAGACAAAGAGAAGATAGGAGATAAATTATGTTTAAACTGGAGGGCCAGTGACACACAGCCTGGGCTGGACAAGTAGACACTTTGGGGTAGCTCAGCTGTGAATAGTATTTGGACTATCACAGGGTAATCTGCAAACAGTGGGTCTCACAAAAACCAAGGACACAGCTGTTAGAGGATGGAGAAGGGAATGTATGGGGAGGGTCCTTGTCAGCCAGGAGGAGGTGTTGTTCACAGTCTGGAGGCTAGACATCCAAATCTGGCAGGGGGGAGCCTTCGGGAAGACCCTCCCTCAAGGCCTCTGGGGGAGGCTCCTTCCTGCCTGGGGGCTTCAGGGGTCCCCTGGCTTGTAGCCACATCACTCACTTTCTTGTCTATGTCCACATGACCTTCTCTCCCCTGTGTCTGTCTCCTCTTGTGTCTCTTATAAGGACATTCGTCACTGGATATAGGGCCCATCGGGATCATCCCGAATGATCTCCTCATCTCAAGATCTTTCACTTAATTACCTCCACAAAGATCCTCTTTTCAAGGAAGGTCATGTTCAGAGATTCCACAGGTCAGGGTATGGACATATCTTCTTGGAGGGCTGCCATTCAGCCCATTGCCAATAGTGTGAAGTGTGAATCTCCTGCTAGGGGAAGTCGGTAGATGATATTAAACTGGGACTTGTGGGTCACATCAATGTCTACATGAGGAGATGCCTGTGAATGTGGCTGTCTTCGGGCAGCCCGAGGCAGGGCAGGGCAGGGTCGGAGCCAGCTGTAACCCCTAGCTGAAGGGTGCACCTGTATTACATTGATGCCATTTGAAGTTAAGTTATAGGAAAGTCGTGTGTCTGGGCAGGATTCCCACGCCTGGGGGCCTTTGAGCTCTGTGTGGACCTTCAGGCCACGCCTTTGCCACAAACCCTTCTCTATGTCCCCTTCTCTGTGCAGCGGCTCCATGGCTGGCTCCTGTTCCTCAGACAAGACTGGGCCAGCAGTGGCCCTGGCAGCAACACCTGTTACCCCAGTGGCCACAAGAGAGAAGATTCGGTCCAGGTTCCACGGCAGCCACGACCTGATCCACCGTCTGTTTGTGTGCATTTCAGGTGTGAGGTCCCAGCCTGGGTCGTTGAGGACTCAAGCGAGGAGCATGCCTTAGGGCCGCATGGCCACCCCCTGGTGTTGATGTAAATGGCACCTTCTCTGTTGTTTCCCAGAAAAGGGCTAGATCTACCTAAGACAGGAAGGCAGAGGTGGGGACCTCCCAGATGAATAGGGTGGGGAGCACCCATGGGCAGGCATAGTGTGGGGCTCCGAGTGTCCCTCAGTGAGTGTCCAGGGCCACCTTGCGGTGACAGCTGTGACCTGTGGCTAATGCAAATAGCAGACCTCCTGAATAGCAGACCTTCTGCCCCCAGGTTTTCACTCCAATCAAGAACTCCTCTTTCTTAGATAGGAGCATCTCCGCAGCCCGCCTCCTTTTTCCCTGATTCCCAGCCTCCGAAGTTCCTGCCATCCACCCTCTGTTCCTCTTACCATGGTCCTCCTCCCTCAGGTGTGGCTGACCAGCTGCAGACCAACTATGCTAGTGATCTGAGAAGTATTCTTAAGACGCTGTTTGAGGTCATGGCCACCAAGCCAGAAACGGATGACAAGGAAAAGTTAAAGAAGGGTGAGTTGAATGCCCCCTCAGGATGGGTCCGAAGCCTGTGCCAGCTGCCTGTGTCCATTGCCCCAGGGAGGCGAGTGCTGAGAAAACCACACCTCCAACCCTAGGCAAACATGGCCCTTAAGAGGCAGGCGTGTACTCAGGATTGGCTGAGCTGCCAGTCCACACATGCAACCAGGGGATGCGTAGCAGTGGGGCCTGGGGAAGACCCAGAGAGACCCCTGCCTGGAGAAGCAGCCCCACCCCCTGAACATGCAGATGGTCCAACCCCTCTGTTCTCAGGCAAGCGGCAGGTAGTTCTGACCCCTCCCTACACACTGCAGCAAGGTAGTCCGGCTCTCATTACTGACAGAGGCCAGACAGCACCACACCACTGAATTCCATCTGTCACAGCAGAAGCTAACTGGGAGTCATGGGGGGACCGTGGGTCACACCGCTCTATGGGATAGGAGAGTCAACTCTCACACCTATAGTCACACACAGGAATGTGCACACAGGTGCACACATTAGGCACAAGTGCACACAGGTGCACACATGCATACAAGTGCCGTTCACATGCATATAAGTGTGCCACACGTGCATGTGACACATACTTGCACACATGTGCATACTCCCACACATGCACACAGCAGTTATTTGGAGAGGGAAAAGATGTGAAGGCAAGGTCAGATTAGCATGGGGTGTTGGGCCTCCGGTGCCTGCTCTGGGGACCTGCCCCTCACCACAGGGCTCTGGGCACATGGGGCAGCCCTCCTGGCCCTGGAGCCCTGGCCCAGCAAGGCATGTCCACGCCACACCATTCCACCTGGGGATTCCTAGCAGGTCTGCCTTCTGGAAACAACACTGCAGGAAAGGTGGTGTCATGGACTGGCTGTGCACATGGGGACTGTGAGCCCCTTGGCCCATGCCCTGGATTGGGCTCTCAGACACTGGCAGTCTGGGGTCCAGGATCAGCACCTTATATGCTATGGGCCCGCCCTCTGCGTGCTGAGAGACTGTCAGTGGGTCTGGAGGAGCTGACCCTGCTGAAGACACCCAGGGTACCCATCAGGGACAGGTGACCATGCATCCACCACCTTGCTACCACCCAATGAATGGCCTCCCTTTCTATGCCAGTCACCCAGACTCTGCGGAGTGCAGCCTTGGAGGACTGTGCTTTATGTCAGGAGACCCTGTCATCCTCAGAACTCGCAGCCAAGACCCGTGATGGGGACTTTGAAGGTGTGTGGGAAGCTCTGGGCCAGGGGCTGGCATGCTGCATGTTGACCAAAGCACCCAGATCCTGGTCTGGATGTTTCTACCTCTCTGTTCCAGCTCAGCCCCTTCCCTACCACAGACCCTTCTCCCCTCCTGAGTGGGCACACAGCCAGCCCTAGAGACTGCCCAAGACACAAGGGGGAGGGGCTGCCTCTTGGGAAATGGGGGAGCAAGGGGGCCTCCTTGTGGGGGGGTTGGGGGTCCCAGGGCCTTCTTTATAAGAGGAGCCCTCGGACTGCCACGTCTGGGCAGGTGCAGCCAGGACACAGCTCCCCTATGTGCCTGCAGGACAGCTAGGGGCTAGGTGGCTTGGCAGTTGGGGGCACTGAACCACATTTGTGCCTTCAGAAGGGGCTGGTGACAGACTGTGAAAATGGGACTCTGGGTTCCTGGAGGTCTGGATGAGGTGCCAAGGAGGATGCCAGCAGAAGGGCCTTACCAAGGAGAGCTTGGGAGAGCCACGGCTAGAGTGTGCTCACCCAGCTGGACGCTCCCTGAGGCACTGCCTGCATGCCAGTGCATGACCTGGGGTCTGGTGGCCAGCACTGCCATCACTGGGAAGGGTGCCTGGTGCAGGCGACACCATCGGTTTCCTGAAATCATAACCAGTGTCTAAGGGGGGAGAGAGGTCAGTGGTGCCCGCACCTGCCAGGCCTCTGACCCTGCCTCCAGCCCACCATGCCTTGCCATTGCTGATGTGTCCCTGGTTCTCATGACAGACCCACCTGAGTGGGTGCCCGACGAGGCCTGCGGCTTCTGCACCGCCTGCAAAGCACCATTTACCGTCATCCGACGAAAGCACCACTGCCGAAGCTGCGGGAAGGTAGGTGGAACCACACCCCTGGCATCAGGGGACCCACGCACAGGCACGGCCTGAGGCGCTGGACCAGGACCTCTGCCCCGGAGGGTGACCAAGCCTCTGGATTCGTGGGGTCCGTATTTGGATTCCCAGCCTGGGCCCTCCTGTAAGCACTTGGCTCATGTACAGCCCTGGTGCAGGGCCCCCCTCCGAGAGCCCCACCTCCTGGGCCAAGCCTTTGTTAGCGTTTCCTGAGGGTGCCAGCTCCAGTGACCCACGTTCCTGGCCTGGGCCCTGTACGGGAGGGGCTGGGTCGAGGCCCTGCCGCTCACCCCGCGACCCACGCACCTGGCTGGACCGGAGGGGCTGGGTCTCCGGGCGGGGCCAGGGGCTGGGTCTCCGGGCGGGGCCCCGCCCCTCACCCCTCACCCCTCACCCCTCACCACGCCCGCCCGCGGCCTTCCAGATCTTCTGCTCGCGCTGCTCCTCGCACTCGGCGCCGCTGCCGCGCTACGGGCAGGTGAGGCCGGTCCGTGTGTGCACGCACTGCTATGTGTTCCACGTCACGCCCTTCTACAGCGACAAGGCGGGCCTGTGACGCGGCCCCGACAGGACCCCCAGGAAGGACAGGAGAGGCTCTCCGCGGCTCGTCCGGCTGCGGGGACGCAGGACCGCCGAGACTCAGATCGTTGGGAGCCTCCATCCCACTGCGGGGGCCTCCGGCTGGGGTTGGGGGTGGGGGGAGCCCGGGGGTAGGGGACCCGGCGGGTGGGCTGGCCTTTCCTGCCTGTCTGTGGGGCTCTGCTCTGTGCACCACTCCGCGGATGACCGGCCTCCTCTGTCCCTCTCTGGAAGCGGCGGGGTAGGCTGGACCTGGCTGGGTAGGGCTGGCCAGGGCTTCCCCGGGTGCTCACCAAACCCAAAATCGCAGGCTGTCCCTCCCCTGCCCCGCTGCTGCCCAGCACCCACCCTGGCCGCCTCACGCATCTCATTTCGTCCTGGCGGGGAATTGCGGGAAGTGGACTCAGTCGGCTGGGCTTGGGCGAGCAGGGGGCCCTGGTCTCTGCCCGCCGTTATCCCGCTGCTGGGGGTCAGGTCCTTGGGCCCAGGCTCACCCAAGGATAGCGGAGTCTGCTGATTTGGCCACCACGACCCCGCACCCGCACCCCTGGGGCCCACTTTTCCAGACTAGGCTGACCCATCAGAGTGACCCCTTCGTGGACACCGCCTCAGGCTTAAATCTCAGGCTTCACATTGCAATGATTGCGGTTTTATTTTTAGAGATGACACACCTACCGCTTCTTTTATAGGGTAAAATGCGATTTCCGTTTAACAGTGAAATACACGTGTGCAAAAAGGCTTCTGTGGCGGGAGAGTATATAGTGGAGAGAACATTATGTATTGAGATTATATTTATTTTCTAAATGCTGTAATTCGAAACCATTTCCATAAATCTATTTAAGGATTGCAGACGCTCTTCCTGTCTTCTGTGGACACTGACTCCTCCTCCCTCTGACAGACCACAAGGTTCATACTAACCTGTGCTTTCCAGAGAGAGCTGGGGGCTTCTGTGCTCTTGGGACAACTGGAGAGCAGGACCTGCTCCCTGTCAGCCCCAGAAGCAGGGTGGCCACCCCCTGCCCCCTGCAAGCCCCATCCCACCCACCACCCACCTCCCCTGCTCCTCCTTTTGTGGGGATCCTAAGCTCGGGTCCCTGGCTCTTGTCCCCACCCCCATCTTGGGGTCTACCCCACCTGGGCACTCTGGTCCTATGGCTGTGGGGCTCCTTCTAGGGTGGCCTGGAGAGAACAGGTTGTCACAGCAATATGCCTGAGCCCCTGAAGGTGGCCACTGGAAGGCCAGAGGAGGCATTTTGCCTGGTGAGAAAATGTTTCAGAAGGTGAGGCCTCTGCCTTTAGGAGCAGAAGAGAAGGGGTGTCAGGGGAACCTCAGTATCACTGGCTTCCCAAGGCTGGGGCCCATCTACCCCTTACCTGGGCAGAGCACAGAGAGATGGCCCTACCCACTCCACACCACACTCTGGTGGACAGCTGTAGCCTGTGTCACTTGGACAGCTGGCCCCCAGCAGAGCCCCTGTCATTGGTGGGAGGGAGACCTGCTCCTCTGCTCCACTGGTCCTCCCCAGGCCTTGGGCAAGAAAGGGCCTCCCCTTCTTTGTCTCCAGCAGCCTGAGCAGAGTCCTGTTAGTGCCTCTGACCTCCCCAGTTTTGGAGGCCACGCCCCAACACCCCACAAGTATCCAAATCTGAACCCACATTCCTTCTTCACAACTCCTTTATTCCTGTAAAAGTTTTGAAAGGAAATTTTACTATTTTAATTTTGGGCTATAAGAAATTCATTTAATTAGCAATTGTCTAAGTTGTCCAGGGGTCATAAAGGGAAAACCTTGCAAAGTGAGAAAAAAATCTCCCACATGGACTCTTCACAAATATAACAAACTGTTTTCTTATTTTAAGTTTAAAAATAATGTCCACATTACGTTATGTTAGTATTTAATTACATCTTCATGCATTTTTGAATTGGCTGTTTTCTTTTTGTATTCTGGAGATGGCATTTTCCTGAGTGTCAGACTTTTTGGAAGGTCCCCAAATGCTTGGAGGCCTGGCCTGGTGCCCATGACTAGCCTCCCAGGTCAGCCTGGGCTCCACCCCAGATTCTGACCAAGACTGCTATGACCAGTTGTGACCCGGCAGGCCCCTTCTGGAGGCCCTACTGCCCTGTGGGCAGGGTAGAGGGCTGGGACCACTTGTTGATTTGGAGCTGATTTCCAGGTTCCTCCCACTTCCTAGGCACCTGCTGTACCCAGCCCGATGCTTTTTCATGCATACTTCATTGCACCCCCATGTTATAGCTGGGGAAACTAAGGTTCAAATTGAGTTGGCCAACTTTTTATGGCCAGACTAGACTCTAGGGTGTCTTTGGGAGTGGACAGAACTCCCCAGGACAACCCCCTATCCCTCGGTGTTACCACACAGGTTAACAGGCCTCTCAGTGCAGAGGGCCTTAAGGGGCCAAGACTGGTGGGGGGTCAGCATGCAATGGGCTGGGCTTCTTGTGGCTTTCTGGTGCCTGATGACTGAGACCATCTTCCAGACCCAGACCTGCCCATGACAGCCACCCCCAGTCTGAGAGGCAGGCTATAGGCTAGAGGAGGAGATGTGTGGGGCAGCCTCCTGCCTGGAATGTGGGGCTGGGAACCCCAGTGACTAGGGAGGCCAAAGGTGAGAAGAGGTGGGGTTAGTGCTCAATCATCTTGGCAGTGTGGGCAGACCCTGGAGGAGGACGGGCCTCAACAACCTCTTGCCCCGGGACACCCTGAGAAAATAAGGATTAAGGTTATGTGTAGTGGCAACAGGGATGTTGGTGATCCTGAGTCCGAAATAGGAAGCTGGGCCCAGTAAGTGTAGGGAGGGCTGGGAGCAGACTCCTTAGGGCCCTCAACATCCTCACGGGACCCTGGGGAGGGAAGTAAGGCAGCCTTTCCCAGACTGAACCAAGACTTCTTCATCCCCTCCTCCCAGTGCCCCAGAGGTGGTCAGAGCACCCTTATTTTACAGCTGCAGAAGCTGGGGCAGGGCTGGGGACTGGGGGGAAGAAACCCAGGGAAGTTAGGGCAGACTGAAGATGTGCCAGCCCTGACCTTCCACTCCAAATCAGGGAAGCCCCTTCTGGATTCTGGCCCTGCCCTCCTCCTGAGCCCTGGCTAGGCTAGGCTGGGCTGGGGTGGGAAAGACTTGGCTCCCCACAGTGAGGGAGAACACTCCAGGGGAATGGCCAACATTGGGATGGGTGCTTGGAGGATGGGGCCCTGGGGGCTTGGATGAATGGAGACAGCCCTGCCAGAGCAGAGTGGGTGGACAGCTTCCCTGGGCAGAAGGCTAGGGATGTCTGCTACTCCTTTCTGGCCATGGGCTCCCCTGGAGAAGGGGCAGGAGGGGCTTGGCATGGGGGAAGGAGTGGGGAAGAAGGTACTTGGTCCAGCCTGGGCCCAAGAAAGGCTCCTAGGAGATACTGCCACCCTCCTGCAGACCTTCCTAAGAAGGGGCAGGGGTGGCCCACGTGTTGCAGAGCTTGGGTCCAATTGGCCAGCCCAAGCCATGTGCCCTCCCTCTCCAGCCTTCCCCCTAGGGCTCCACAAGCATCTGTGCTCCCAGCGCTGACTCAAGGTACCTATGCCCATCTTGGGGGGACACGTTGAGGCTTGTGGGTGTAGAGGTCCAGCCAGCCCCAGAAGATACCAGCACTTCACCTGTATGTCCTTCCCACATTCCTGGGGTGCACTCATTTCCAGATCTCCCCTGGGGGCCTCCAGGACTTGCGCAGCTGCTGCCTCCCAGCCTTGGTGGCCAACACCTGTGGTGTCTCCCTGGCTTCCCCTCAGTCTGTCCAGCCCCTGGCTGTTCCCTATGGCTCCTGCACACTCCCTCAGGCGGTGGCACCCTCATGTACAGTTCCAGGCAAGGTCGTGCCTTTCAGGTACCTGAGAAGTGCTAAGATCTCAGGCTGGCAGGTGGCTCTCCACAGTCACACCTGGGCACCTACCATGCTGGCTGTGGAAATGAACAAACCCCTTGCCCCATGGCAGGAAGGAGGCAGCATGAACAAGCCCCTTGCCCCATGGCAGGAAGGGACACAGCAACCTACTGGGCAGCCAAAGCAGGAATGGAGCGACTTTGGTGAAGAGCCTGAGTCCCCAGAGCCCAAAATGCACTCCACTCCTCCCAGATTTAGGCACCTCCCTCCACCTTGTACAGTTCTGGGCAGACTAACCCAGAGGGCCTCAGTGCTGACTTCTTGTAAGGGGCTCTGCCCTGGCCTTGGGGTGACATGGGGCAGGAACCAAAGAGCCCTATGGACATCAAGGGGGTTAATGTCCATGCAGTGCTGTCCCTGTGGGTTCCACAGGGCTCTGGGGGAGCACACCGTATTCTTAGTCCCACTTCACAGATCAGACAGCTGGACCAGGAGGAGGCTTTGGTCTCTGGTGTGGGAGCACCAATCTCATCCTACTGCTTGGGGGGGGGGGGCGGGTGATCCTGGCAAGTCCTTGGAGCACAGGGCGGTTTTCACACTGGTAAGGGTCTGCAGACATACACAGGAGTGCTCAGGAGGCATTCACATTGGTCTGGGGCTGCAAGTACTGAGCTTTTATAGATTTTTGTTTTACTTTGCCCCCCTCACACACATTCAGAACTTTCCACCTTATGCCACAAAACTCCCCAGCTTGCTGGTCCCACCCTCAAAAACACCCAGGCCACTGACCTCAAAAATTAGTGAGAGGGCAGGGCCTGCACCTCCTGGCTAGCCTCTTTGATCGCCTAATTAGGGCGACTTCTCTCTCTGGAAAGAGCATCTTTGGCCAGAAGGAACAGCACCTGCCCTTGGGAAAGTCCCAGCCTTTCAGCACAGACACAGCACCCAGCCCTCCAATTTTGGGAGCCCCTCTAGCCTGTGGCGGCGGATTTCTGTCCCCTTCTCTGGGATTGGGACCCCTCCTTCGGCCCTGGTGTCTACTGGGCCGCTCTGAGTGACCCCTCCCACTCTGGGCCTCATTTTCCCACTGATAACATCAGAGGCCTGGCTCTTAGGCTCAAACGGTGTGCCCCCTTACCCCCACGCCCAGCCTTTCTTGGAACCACTCTTTGTCCGGTGGGGAGTGGAGTCGCTAGCAGCCCCATGCGACACCCCCAAGCAGATGTGAGCCCCCGTCCTCCCGCGGAGCTCGAATAGCTGCTGGCCCCGGGCACAGGTTCCTGAGAGTGGTGTGCACAGCTCCAGCGGACTGACGGCGCGGCGAACCCAAGCCCGGGCTGGGAATTGCTCCAGTCGCGCCCCACGTCCCCACGGTGCCCCCACGGTCCTGGAAGCCGGCGCGGACAGTCCCCGGAGCGCTCCGCTTACTCTCGGCAACGGGTCCGCCCGCGGAGCCCTCCTTGGCCGCGCGCCCCGCCGCCGGCCATTGGTCCACAGCCCTACTTTACATAGGCCGCTCTGGCCCAATCAGCGCGCAGTACCTACTTAACATGCACGGTGGCCGCCAGTCAGCTAGCGCGGGGGCCGGGCCACCACGTGCTGTTGCTAAGCTTGAGCTTCTAAATTGTTACTACCGCGGCTGGCCTATCCGGACCCAGCTTCGCATCTGTCAACATTCTCGGCTCGGCCCCAGGCGTTCGGTCCGTCCCCATTGGCCTCTGACCTAGCCAAGTTCCCGCCCCCAGAGCCGCAACAACGGCTTCTATTGGCTGCATCGGCTGCCGCTCGCCCTTATGTGTCAATTTGAGGGCCCCAGGCAGAGGGTGGCGGCCCAGCGCACAGCGAGTCCGCGGAGTCTGGGAAGTGGTGCCGCGGGCGCGCGGGGCCGGCGGCAAGCGGAGCCGGCCGGAGCGGGCCGGGCAGCGGCCGCCGCCGTCCCGGGGCGCGCGGGCGTCGCGGGCAGGAGGATGGAGCTGAATTCCCTGCTGATCTTGCTGGAGGCGGCTGAGTACCTAGAGCGCAGGGACCGAGGTAGCGCCCGCGCCCCTTTGTGCGCCGGGCGGCGGGCGGGCAGCAGGGCGCGGGCGGGGAGGGGTCCCGCTGACCGCGCCGTCTGTCCGCAGAGGCCGAGCACGGCTACGCCTCGGTGCTGCCCTTCGACGGCGACTTCTCCAGGAAGAAAACAAAGGCGGCCGGCCTGGTGCGCAAGGCCCCAAACAACAGGTACCGCCCCCCGCCCGGCCCGAAGCCAGTTCCGCTCGGCCCGGCCTGGGGCTCTAAGCGCGGCCCCTGTCCCCACCCGGAGAGTCCTCCCAGGCCGGATCCCGAGCCCGCACCCTCGTCGCGCCGCTGCGCGCCCCGGCGGCCAGCCTGGAGGAGGAGGCGCGCCGGGCCGTGGCTGCAGCCCCGCCCGCGCGCCCCGCCCGCGCCGTCGCCATCTTCCCGCGGCCGCGCCTCCTCGGCCTCTCGCGTAAACAGTGCCACGCGTACACCGCCCGCCGCCCGGGGTCTCCCGCAGCCGCGCCCGCCCCCAAGTTGTTCTGGACTTTTCCAGGAAGGAAAAAAGTTGTCAGGGAGCGCTGGCCAGTGCCCCGTATATCCAGGGAAACTGAGGCTCAGTGAGGGCACCGTGGGGCTGCTGGCCCTCAGCCCTTCTTTCCGCGATGGGTGGGCCTTCCCTCCAACTATCCCCAAGAGCCGGACTACCCCTCAGAATCCTGGACAAAGAAGGCGCGTGGGAGTCCTGCCCGGGCCCCCACTACTCCCAGAGTGCTCACAGCGCCTGCCCACCTTCTGGTCACAGTGAAACTTCAGCCACACGTGCCAGGGTCCCCTTCTTTGGGACAGGAGGGCTTTCTAGGGGGGAGAAGGGCAGGCTGCAGGGCAGGCTTTGCGACAGGGTTCCTCTTGGTGCTGCTGCCACCATGCCCTTGGCTTCCCTCTTGGATTGCAGAAGCCCTAACGACTGGTGGTGCACCTCCCTGGGAGGGGAGAGAGGACCTTAGGCTAGAGGTCTCCCTGGAGTTTCCTCTCTCCTGGCACACTTGAAGATCATGGCACACCTGACTCTGTCTTGAGGCCCACCTTGATTCAGCTACTTCCATGTCACCAAGCTGGGAGCTGCGCTTGCAGGGGGCTTCAGGGCCCCTTGGCAAAGGGTGCGGCTCATTCCTGTGGCCTGCCTGTTCTTGGGAAACAGAAAGGCTGGCACAGGGACCCATCTCTGTGGCGTCCTGGCATCCTCAGGCTGGCCAGGAATTGGTTGAGTTTCCAACTGCCCTGGTGGGACCTGTCTACTGAGTTCCAGCCCCTGCCCCCCTGTGGGAGCAATTTGGTGTGTTGGACATAAGTGTGTTGGGGATTCCTCAATGACCAAACCTGGCACTTGATGCTCTTCCTCCCCATCCCAAATTTCTGCTACCTGTAGAAAATGCCAAAATGTGACTCAGGCCCTGTGGCCAGGGTACCCATAGCTGACAACCAGAGGCATAGCTGAGACTCCCTGAATGCTTTCTCTGTACAACTGTTTCACACTCACAGCTCATTAATCTCTGCCCCATCCCAAAGGGATGCAATGGCATTTTTAATGCCATCTACTGCTCAGGAAACTGAGGCACAGAGCAATTTAGTTACTTGCCCAAGGCCACTTGTCCACCTCTGATGACTTCTATCCTGTGGTGGGGTCCTCGCCTTCCACACCTGCCTGGTGAGGGGTGTGGAGAGCTCCCCAGCTGGGCCCATATCCCTTGAGGCTCCCCTGGGAAGAGCCCAACTCCCCCTGCCTGAGGAAGCCCCAGGCTGACAGACCACCTCTTCTTTGGCAGTCACTTCCCTAGAAGGTATTCTCAGCCAGCCCAGATAAAGAGCTGGGGCAGAGCAGAGGGCCAGGAGCCCCCTTGCAGGGCTTGGGTTCTATGAGATGAGCAGATAGGTGCTTGTTTGAGGGCCCAGCCTGGCCAGGGCTAGGCCATCTCACCTTAGAGACAGGGTGCTCCTGGGATTCATGTTCACACACCTCCTTTGCAAGGGGGTCAGGGGTCTTTGAACCCACGAGGAGCTGGGGGTAGGAGGGCTGGCCCCTGTGCATTCCTCAGGCTACCCGAGGAGTGCCCCTCTGCCTCCAGCATGGGGTCTAACCCAGAGACTACATGGGGAGGCCCAGGAACCAGCAACCCCAGGGCCCTGTTGGCTGCAACAGGAGATGGAGGCAGATAAGATGGGAAGGCACTCTGGCTTGAGGGATGGGGACAGTAGACACCACATCTCAAGTTCTTAGAGCAGGAGAGAGTGGCAGCAGCAAACAGTAGTTAGTGGTCAGCAGACAGTTAAGGAAGGGGGGGCGGGGGCTCCGGGCTTTGTTCACATGTGCAGCATCCTGGGAGGCCTTGATGGCCTCTGGGGTTCCCCTGGGCTGGGAGGTGATCTGAAGCTGGGAACACACCCTACCATCTCTTCATTCTCCAGTGCAAATACTGTGGCACTGCCCCCTGTGGTGTGTGGTATTAATACTGTATCCTTGTCTGAATGGGCCAGACAGGCAGCATGAGCTTCAGGCAGGGCCCCTGCCCCAAAGAACTGATCCTGGGCCCAGGGCATCCTGTCTACCCAGAGCAAGGCCCCTGAAGGAAGCAGGAAAGCTGGCCTCAGTGTCTCCCTGGGCCCACTAGCCCAGTAAGCACCAGGTCTCAGAAGCCTTCTCGTGGGCTGACCTGGCTAAGACTGCTCTGTCCCTGGGTGTCCCTATTGATCCAGTGAGCTGTGATTGTGCAGGTATGTGAGCTGCACAGGTCCTATTGTCAGGACTGCTAGGTCTCCTGAAGGCTTGGCCTCTGTGCTCTAAGCTCAACCTGTTATTGTTCCTCTGTGCTGGCCCATGTTGGTTCCAAAGACACCATGAGCCTCAGGGAGGCTGTCCTGGGCAACTGTAGGGCACTGGGCAAGTCAGCCCCAGGACTAGCTACTGCTAGTCCCTGGGCCTCCTGCCCCTTCAGAAAGGGGTATGGATTCTCCTGTGGTCCAGAGCTCTTGCAGACCTTGCCAGGTGGCCTGGTGGTCCTGGATACCCTAGACCTGCTTGTACTTGCATGCTTCCCTGTTCTCATGGTTCAGTATGCAGCACTTGCAGGCTCTTGGCTAGCAGCTGTTCATCTACTCTAGCCTTCACCTCCCTGGGTGATTTTGGGTCCCATACCCACCTGGCAACTAAATGTAGCCTCCCCCCCACCCCCCATAGAGCTGTCGTCCTTTGTGCTCTGGTGATTGGGCACTGCAGTGAGCTCTGTCTTTCTGTCTTCTCTAACAGGTCTTCACACAATGAGCTAGAAAAGCACAGGTAAGTGGCACCTTCCCAACCCCCAAGGCAAGCTGCCTGACATAACTGGCCCACCCCTCTGCTGAGGGGATGGTGTAGCCACCTAGTGTCCTGCCTGGCCTGGCCTGGGCGTGACCGGCTATGCTGCCAAGGTCTGCCCTTGTCTTAGGAAAGGTCCTCCTTAAAGAAGGAGGCCAGGATGTGTATTCAGGCACCATCCTGCAGGGAGTTGTGGCCCCAAGGCTTGTACTCCAGAGCTTAGCCTGGGGGTCAGAGCCAGGTGGTGACAGAGCCTTGGAACTGGAGGTAGTCAGGGCCAGCTTGCTAGAGGGGGAGGTCAATCTGCTTTGGAGAGGCTGAGTCCTGTTGAGAGATCTTTAGCTTTCTGGATGATGGGCTCTGATCAGGAGTTGGGGTCTCCGGCCCCTTAGCCCTATGTTCCCTGCCCCTGTGTCTTCTGGGGTCTGCTTTCTAAGGATCCACACTAGAGTCTTGTCCAAGGGGCAACAGGACGGCAGCCAGTTCTAAGCCACATGGGCAGGTGGGAAGCCCTAGCCCAGGGCAGGACTCAAGTGAGCCCTCTTCATGGCCACTCATCAACTGTGGGACTGGGTCCACAGGGGAGCACAGCCACCTAGGAGGCCTCTGCTCCTACCTCAGCCTGGGGCCCTGCACATAATGTGACCAGGAGTCCCTCCTCTGGCTGACACAGGCCTGAGCAGCTCGGGCAGCAGACCAACTGTACCAGTGGACATGCCTTCCTGTGATCTTGGGAGCTTGTGTGGGTGCAGAGGTTCTGTGGGCCAGGCAGCACTAAAGACAGGAGCCCCTTACCAGGACCAGAGAGACCCCCTGAGGGATTCCAGGTAGTCACTCCTCCTGACTTTGCTTCCATCTGTGAAATGGGCCAGCTCTTTCTTCCCTCTTGGCAGAGCAAGTCTGCACACTAGCTGAGCCTTCCCAGCCTGCTGCAGAAGGCCTGGCATTTGGCCAGTTCTCCACCCACCCCCTCATCTGTACCCACAGCAGCGCCAACTTCCGCTCCCCCAGGATTCAGGCTGCTGGCTGGGGCAGGCAGCTGGGCAGGGGCAGAACGCTGTGTTCTCTGAGGAACTACACTTCCTGGACTGGCCATGTGTGTTTGGGGGTTCCCCGGAGGGACAGAGGTGGGGGCAGGTGAAGGGCCTGAGGAAACCAGGCAGGCCTGGAATTGCTTCCACACCAGAGGAAACCAGCCTGGTCTTGACCTGAACCCAAGACTTGGGCAGGCCAGATAGGGGTATTCGGGAGACATCTTCTTTGATGTGGTGGCTGGGAGGACAGACAGGGATGCTGTTGGGCACTGGTGGGTGGCAAGGGTATGGCAGTTTCTGACCACTGCAGTTGCCCCTTGACCTTGGCCTCGGCCTTGGCCTCTGCCATCTCTTCCAGGGATGTGAAACATGGGGGTCGGGGGAGATGGGTGGGTACCCTGGTGTCTCTGTAGGCTCCTCTAGCCCAGCACAGGGGTCTCTGCTCTGGCTGGCCAAGAGGCAAGTGCGAATAGCCCTGAGTACCCGTAAGCCTAGAGCTTAGGGCTCTGGTGGGGACTTCACAGCCTACCTGTGGGTAGCTCAATGCTGATCCCGGATGCTCCTGGTTGCTGGCTGCAGGAAGGGCTGCCTGTTGTCCTGAGGATGAGAGGAAGCACCTGGCTGGGCCATGAGCCGCTGTGGGAGGCAGGCCCTAGACATCACTCTCCCTGGAGGTGTCCCCTCCCTAGCACTGGACTGGGCCTCTGGGACTTACCCTTGCAGGTTCTCTGGCCACCCTGAGGCCCACCCAGGTCTGTGCCCCCTGCTTCCTCCCTTATAGCTGAACAGCTCTGTGAGCAGCTCCAGCAGGGCTGCTTGGCTGCTAACCTTGAGGCCCGGAGGTCAAGGGGGATCATACGTTTCTTGGCCTGGTGACCCTTATGGCAGAGCTCTACACTTTGACCTTAGCACAATTATGGGGAGGATCCATGGCCATCTTTCTTGGCCCTCAGCACTTTCTGAAGTGTCAGGGCTCATCCCAGAATCCCAGAGGTCAGTCCATAGTCCTCAGTGGGCCCCATCCTATTTCTACTCCCAAGCATGGAAACACTTGTCCAGGTCCTGGGCAGCCTCCTCCCTCTGCAGGGCAGCCACGTGCAGCCTTCATGGACCATACAAGGGACATGGGTTTGTTAGTAGCAACCAGAAATGCAGGTAAACCCGGGAGAGAGGGAGTTGCACTTGATCCTGTCTGCACCACCCCTAGGACTGCTGGTCAGCATGTTTCCTTGCTGACTAGGATCCTGGTGTGGGGCCAAGCCCTCTGGGAGCTCTGGGTCTTCCACTAAGGAGTGGGTCAGCCCCTGGGGACAGAGCTGCAGGTGGCCCCAAAGGCAAGTTCTGCCTCTCAAGCCCATACAGTCTTCCCTTAGGAAGTGGTGGGGTTTAAAAGTGCCTTGGAGTGTTTGGGACAGCCACAGAGTGCTGGCTGAGGGCCTAGGGTGCTGTAGCAGCTTCAAGGGGAGGGCTCAGCAGGAGCCCATGCAGACACAGGCTGTGGGGCCTCGGGGCTCAGGAGGCAAAGTGGGTTCCAGGCCCTGGGTCCAGGGTACCCTCTCGGCAGCTGCCCGGGGGGAGGAGTTTTGACAGTGTCCATGTGTGTCTCTTGAGAAAGGTCTGTTTTCTGATCTCTGAAGTAGTCTGTTCCAGTGCCCTCTGCACCTACCCCCAGGGATTGCTTCTCGACACAGCTGCTGACGTTTCTGGGATAGGAAGGGGATCTTACTATCTGCTATGTCCTCACTCGGTTTTTCACCTAACACTGCAAAAGTGGCATTCACCCAAGTTGGGCACACTCTGCCCCTCTGGTAACACAAGGGGAGTTCCAGACAGCACTGCAGTGACCTGGTGAGTGAGACCTGTGCATACCCCCAGGGGATAGTTTTGTAAGACCAGAGTCCTGGAAATAGAGACACTGGCCAATGGACAGTGAGGATTGTGGGCCAAGAGCCCTTAAGAACTTTGTCCCTTTGCTCTCCCACCAGCAAACTGTGAGCTGTCCCCTGCACTGGCTGGGGAAGAGCCAGTCTCTCCTTTTCAGCCCATTGGAAGGGTGAAAATTAGCGTCTCCTTATTTGAGTTTTTATTTCCTCCACTACATGTGCACCACGGAGTTGGTTTGTATGTCAGATCAGCCGTTCGTACTCTGCAATTTGCTTGTCTGTGTCTTTTGCCCATTGTTACATGGAGATATCCTTCTTTTTATTTTTGATGTGTACATGCTCAAGATAATCATGAATACTAACCGTTTGTCTTTTATATGTATCGCAAGTATTTTTCTCCTGTTATTTGTCTTTCAGCTGTGTTTTTTCTTTCTTGTACAAATGTCTTCTCTGATTGTAATAGTAATCTGTGGTTTTTAGCATAGAAAATCTGGAAAATACAGAACAGCACAAAGCTGAAGAAATAAACGTTGCCAGCCGTGTCAGCTGGACTTGCTTCCTGTGCTTCGTTGTGTTCTGTGGAGTCTCTCATGTGCGTCTGCTGTTTTATTTTTCTAAACAAAATTGGGTCACTTGTCACATGTGGTTCCGTATCCCAATTTTTTCCACTTAACATTTGTGCTGTGGCAATGTAGATACACTAAAATGATAATGAGGTTGTCTTTGGGTGGTGGAATTTGGGGGTACTTCTGATTTATTTTCTTCTGTTGATTTATGTTTTCTAATTTTTCCACAATGGTCATGTGCTGCTGATGTAATTAAATGGTGGGTTGTAGAAATTGCCATTCGCTTTGTAGCAAGTGGGCAAGGGAAGGAGGGCTCCTGGCAGCAGCCCCACTTGTAAGCTTAGTTCTAGTGGTGGCTGCAGGATGGTAGGAACATGGCCTGGGCAGAAAGAGTGCCATTCACTCACCCAGCTCAGTGTCTCCTGCCCACAAAGTTCCTAGGGTGAAGGGTGATGGGCACTGGGCGCTACTCCTACGGGAGGTAAGGAGGTGGAGGTTTCAGACACTTACAGCAGTCATGGAGTGGGGGCCTGGGATCCCTCCCCAGGCCTGTGGAGCATGGGGGAGGGGTTGAAGGCTCTCCAGCCTTGAGGTGGAGTCATTCTCCGTACAGGTTCCTGCCAACGTGAGTCCTGTGTCCTGGAAGTCCTTCCTAAGGTCTAATTTAGCTTCAACCATAAGAACTTCCAGGCCCCATGGTGCTGTGGGCTGGGATGCTGGATGAGAAGGTGCTTTGTCAGTGGAGGGTGCTGTGTGGATATGGGTGACAGTCTAGTGACCCCAGGTTGCAGCCCTCCCCCAAGGCACTGGGGCTGTTATCATAGCCCTAAAGGCCCTCCCTGCAGCCCAGCTGCTCACTCCTCTGGGCTTCAGGCTCCTCCTCTGTCCAAAGGAAATGGCTGTCATTCCTGCTTCCCACCTAGGGAGACTGGATTTGCTGGGAGCAGAGGTGACAAGGTGGGGATGCTCAGTGTTAGCACCACTCGGGCAGATGGCATGCGCAGACATTGGCAATGCCAGGGCAATTGGGCAACAGGTTTCCAAAAGCCTAAAAAAAATTGCTCCCTGTTGACCTGATGTTTCCACTGCTAAGGACCTCTCATAAGCAAAGCATCCTGTATTTGCAAGCAACCTGGGCAGCCTTGCTCCTGAGCACTGCTGTGATGAAGCCTTCTGGTGTCCCGAGGTGCTGGGCCAGGTGGCGTGTGGATGTGCCAGAGGTTCAGGCCAAGTCAGAGATTGCTGGGGGGGGGGGGGGGAAGAGTACCACCAGCCTGCCCTCCCAAGACCAGCAGACCAGCCAGGAAAGCAGTCCTTTTGCAAGGACAGTCAAGCAGAAAGCCTGGGTCCTTCTCCTAAGGCCCATGACAAACAAATTCTAGAGGGTTGTGGCATATGAATAAGTGTCACTGAATATGAGTGCTCCAGTTTTATGAAAAAAAATTGATTAATCTGGGTGGATACAGGGACAAAATCTGGAGTGAAGCAGTTTCCAAAGGGAGACTAAACTCAAGAGTTGGAGGGGGCCAGTCCTTGGTTCTCCATGACCTGGATGGACTCACATTTCTGTGGTGATAAGAATGATCAGAGAGCACAGTGTTCACAGTGAAGTGGGGGT
This sequence comes from Loris lydekkerianus, assembly GCA_963574355.1. NCBI lineage: Eukaryota > Metazoa > Chordata > Mammalia > Primates > Lorisidae > Loris > Loris lydekkerianus. The sequence continues at coordinate 19,947 of CAUYPK010007652.1, read as the reverse complement.
GGGGGGGAATGTAAATCTTGTCTGAGTTCCCCAGACCTGGTACATGCTGACCGGCATCCCCTGCCTTGCTCCCTGGCCATGCAGACTACAGATGTGTGGCAGCAGGCAAGTTGGGTCTCTTGGGCAGTGCCTAGTGCTGGGGCTCTGAGGCTCTGCTGCGTTGTGCTGCTCTGGACTCACTCTCGTCCAGAGGGTTCCAGAGGAGTCACCAGCCAGGGCAAGGAGCGTATGCCTCTGCAGCAGGGTAAGGGGCTCTACAGGGCTCAGTTAGCTGCCCCTGCCTCCCCCAGACCTCTTGCTCCAGCCAGCCTTGCCTGCCATCCCACCTGAAGGTTCTGTCTCTGGCTCTTTCAGGCGAGCCAAACTCAGGCTCTACCTGGAGCAGCTCAAGCAGCTGGTGCCCCTGGGCCCTGACAGCACCCGCCACACCACGTTGAGCCTCCTGAAGCGTGCCAAGGTTCATATCAAGGTGAGCGGGCCATGTCCTCTGCCCCTGCCCTGTCCAGCTGTCTTGGTTGACCCCAGCCCATTCCTTTGCACTCTAGGGGTATGCCCAGGCATAGGGGCGGACAGGGCAGTGCTTTGACCAAAAGGCCTGAAGGGGGTGGGGATCTGCTTGGCAGGTGCCTGCTAGGTGTCCCTACTGTGGATGGGGGAGCAGCAGAGCTATAGGGCTGAGGTTGTGTGGCTTGTACCAGGTTTTGTTGGGTGGTGACAAATTAAGAGGGGTCGGGATACAGGGCTGAAGGAGGTATTGCCTGGGGTGGCCCTATTATGGCCTTTAGACTAAGATCTGCTGGCTTGGGGATCTGGTGACATTTTGGCCCACCAGGGTGAATGTCCATTCCCTCAAAGGACTTCATCTACCTGCACCTCCAGCTAGGGTGGCAGGAGCTGGGAGAGAGACCTGGTTAGAACCCTGGGGTCTTCACGGCAGAGCAGAGCAGGCCGTATTTCAGCCAGGCTCAGGAGCACTGCAGGTACCAGTGTGGCAGAGGCCAAAGCCCAAGACTAGCGGGGCCAAGAGTGTGTGAGAAGGGCTACTGTGGGTGAGACTGACTTCCCAGAGAGGTCCCGGCTGAAGGCTGGGTGGTACTGACCTGGAGCTTTAAGCCCACATACCTCTGCTTGACCAAGGCTGGCTGGCCACTAGGGGCATTAGAGCCAGTCAGCAGATGAGGAGCACAGGGCCAAGAGGTGGCACCTGTGTGTGACTGGCTGGCTGGGGCAGGGAGGGGTGCAAATCAGGCCACAGGGGAGTGGCAGGAACAGGGCACCCTGTTGTCCCTGGATGGGCCATGTGGTGGATGGGGACACATCCTGCCCTGCCTAGCCCCCTGTGCCTGCCTAGCCCCCTGTGCCTGACTTCTGATAGAGGGACACTCCCTCCCTGCCAAGACTCACAGCTCCCCCACCCCCAGAAACTGGAGGAGCAGGACCGCCGAGCACTGAGCATCAAGGAGCAGCTGCAGCGGGAGCATCGCTTCCTGAAGCGGCGCCTGGAGCAGCTGTCGGTGCAGAGTGTGGAGCGTGTGCGCACAGATAGCACGGGCTCTGCCGTCTCCACGGATGACTCCGAGCAAGGTGGGGGCGCAGCCCAGGCCTCCTGGAGCTCCCCAGGGGGATGGCAGAGGAGGCTCCTGGGTTAGCATCAGGGACGACAGGGTGTCCGGGCATCATCTAGCATCCTGCATAGCACAACTCCTTGTCACCACTTGCATGCAGAGAGATGAGATGCAGAGGGTGCGGCATACAGCCTGAGCCACCTGCCCATGTTGGGGCCGGAGCTGGGTTTGGCCGGGCACTATGCTTCAGGGGCTGGCATTTGCCGCCTCAAGGCCCAAGTAGAAACTCCACACCCATTGCCAGAGCTGCTGCTTCCAGAATGGGGGACAGAGGCTCTCCCAGTGAAGGAAGCCAGGCTGGCTCGGCGTATGCCTCACCCCAACCCCTCTCTGTTCTCTTCAGAAGTGGACATAGAGGGCATGGAGTTTGGCCCCGGTGAGCTGGACAGTGTTGGCAGCAGCAGTGATGTGGACGACCACTACAGCCTACAAAGTGGAGGCGGCAGCGATGGTGGCTACGGGCCCCATTGCCGGCAGCCTGCCCACCCTGGCCTCTCGTAGGCCCTGTGCCCTCTGCTCTTGGCCTGCCTGCCTGCCCAGCCAAGCGTGTCAGCCCTCCAGGCCTCCCTTGACTGACATCAGCCTCACCACAGGCCTACTGCTGCACCATTCTGGAAGCTCCAGCTGCTGCCCGGGCTGCCTGCCTCTGCCCGCTCTCCAGTCAGGGCCTGCTGAGCCACCTGCCCTCCCAGCTGGGCAGGGCCCCCTGCAGAGAGGCAGGGCCCAGATCCTGCATCCTGGAGCCCAGCGTAGCCACCCACGGTCTATTCTCAGATTCCTAAGCATTCCAGAAGTATTAAATGTCATTGCTGCAAACCTCGGCGGGCACCGTGTAAGGGGCTTACTGACCACCGCAGGGAGCTCAGACCCCAACCCAGGATTCCAGGAGAAAGGATCGGACCCAGGAAGGAAGGAAGGAAGGCGAGGCTGGCTGGCTGGCTGTCCATCTATCTATTGATCCACAGAGGATCCTGAAGCTTGGATGGAGGGATCCACGAAGGGCGGGACTTGGGTGAGCACCTGAGGCAGGTGGGCGGATGGGAGCCTTCCTGCCTTGTAGCTGTTGGGAGCTGGGACTGGGCCATGCCACCCTAGCTGCCCAGCTCCTGCTCTGGTAGGCCTGTCACGTGCATCCGCACACACACATAGACACATTCAATCATGTACATGCTTGTGCGTAGATACATGTGGCCACCCAAAAGGCACGTCTTAGGGAGGCTGGTCTTTGGGGGTCACCTAGGCAAATATTAGCCCCTGGTCTAGGCCTGGGTCCCACTGCAGCCCCCAGCTCACCTGCACCTGCCCAAGTGGCCCTGCCTAGCCTATATAGAACGGGGAGCTTCTCTTCCTACAGAGGCTGGTGAGTTAAAACCACTGTATCCTCAGGGAGCATTTGCATCTCCCTTTTAAAGAAGCAAATAAATAAAATCCTGCCCAGCCCAGCAGCCTGGACAAGGCTCTGGGAGCCCCCCTGGGGGCTTCCTCATGAGCTCTGCCTTGTCCGCCTCGGCCGGCAGAAAGCCTTTTTCCAAAAAACAAAAAACATTTTTGAAAACAAAAAGCTGTAAAGACTCTAGGCCAAGGGACGTGAGCGTGTGCTGCTTCTATTTCCTGTATGAGATTTTTGTACTCTATTTTCCTAGCCGTTGTTGCATCCTTGTTTGCCGAGGGGTGGGAGCAACCCAGCGTCTCAGGGACCTGTCCCTCTGTCATGTTGTCATAGTGTGCCTTGTGTCCTGTGTCTGGCCCTGTCTCCCCACCAGCATGTCCCCTGCGGCTCACAGGATGCCCCTGGCCTGCCCACCACATGTCCCCCATAGTGGGCAGCACCTACCAGCATCTGGGCTTCCTAGGAGTGATGCAGCCAGGCCTGCCTGGGTATATGGCAGCTCTCTGCTACCAGCAGGAGGGACCATGATCTGGCCCCCAGGTTTGCCCTCCCCAGCAGCTGGCAGGGACCTGCTGTACAGCCTGAGGACAGCAGACCACCTGGGGGGCTTGCTTGCTTCCCAGAAAAGTAGATTCCCATCTACTACCTGACTTGAACCCCTTGCCCCTGGCCTAGGTTGAGATCTGCAGTCTCAGACATGGCTGCAAATTAAGACCCCGGTGATGCAGGCCTGGTATTGGGAGGCGTCTGCAGCTTTGCATTCCTGAAGTCCTTTGTCCCTGGGGACCATGCAGCAATACTCAGTGGTGGGTGTGGGGCTGGCCCATAGTAGTGCCTGCCACCTTCTCCGGTGCATCTGTAACCAATTTCTAAATCTTGGGGAAAATGCATGTTTATTCTCAGCCATGTGGACGGACACCCCCGAGTGAGTGGCTACCAAGGCGGAACGCCCCATGAAAGCAGCTCTGGCATAGAACCTGCCCTACTTGGGACGGCAGGCAGACAGGCTGGGGGCTGAGTGTGGGGTTGGGGAGATTGTTCAGAAGTCTTTCTGGCCCCACTGGAAGGGGCTGCTCCTGCTGGCCCACGCCTGCCCGCCATACCTGCACTGCCAGCCCTCTGGGGGGCCAGTGCCTGTTGCTGAGCCTGCTTCCTGGGCCCTGGGACAGTCCCTGCTGTCAATTATTGAAGCATCAGCTCCCCTCTTCACCTTCAACAGAACCCAACCTGGTGACCAGTCATGGCCTCCCTCGGCCAACTTTCCTGCCAGCTCAGCTGCAGCTTTTCAGGCTGTGTGGTTCCTGGGTGGACTTGGCAGCCAGCTGCTGCCCCTGCCCTGGCTGGCATGTGCAGTGTGGCTCTTGAAGAGTTACCCACATCTATTCTTCCTCCCCAGCTCCCTGCTGTTGGCACACACTAGCCGTTACAAGTGGCCACAGGGACACAGAGAGGGCTGTTAGAGTGTCTATAGAAAGAACTGGGAGTAGAACAGGGCCACTGGGGGTGCCCTCCTGGGCCATGCAGGGCACTGTGGTGCTCAGTGGCTGAGATTCTATAGCCACAGTCTCAGGTGTGGATTCCTCAGTCCTCACTATATCCTGGTGCAGGCCCCACTGTCAGAAGAGGGGCTGCAGGGAGGTCTCAGTGCTGGGGCTTGTGGTCCTGGGCAGTGGAGCCACATGCCAGATGGTGGCCTGCTTATCCCCATCCTGCTGTGCCAGGCACACCTACCCTTGCCTGTCTTTGGGCCAGCTACCTGGGATGCCTTCCCATTGCCTGCATAGAAGATCCTAACCCACTGCAGGGTACCCCAGGACTCAGGTCCAGAGTATTAGGGCAGGTTCTGTGCCTGAGTCTGGGGCCCCTCGAAGCCTGGTGCTGGTAAGACAGGTGCGCTAGAGTGGGAAAAATGGGCCCCCATACCCTGCCCATTGGGTGGGGCAGTGCTGTGTCACTCTGTCATTGTAATATAAATACAGATTTTTATACCTCACCCCTCTGGCTCAGCTCTTTCCGTCACTGTGCTTCGGTTCCTCCCCTCAGCCTCTTGACTAGAGAACCTGGGGCCTTTGGTGGCCACCTGGCCCAGCTTTTGGGGATTGGCCCTCACTGCTTTGCCCACAGACTCTGCTTTCTGGGAAGCCTAACGGACTCCTGCCCCCTCCCCCCACCCGTCAGCACCATCGGGCCTTGCTGGACACTGTCACATTGGACTTGGATGTAGGTGGGGTCCAGGCAGATGCATTTGCCGTTGTCATTTGGGCTCTGCTCCTAGCCAGAGCTGGGGCACTGCCTGGCCAAGGACAGCTCATCCCTTAGGGTGTCTGATCCCTCCTTGTGCAGGGCCTGCTGCCTTTCAGAGCTATACCCTGAGAATCCCTCCCTGGGCACTCCCATTTAGGAGTAGCTATAGGGTGGACACATCATGCAGTGGGAGGAGAGGCCTCACTCTCACCCATGCAAGCAAAGCAGAGCACGGAACCTCACAGTGGGGACCCTAGCAAAGGGCACACACAGAGAAGAAATGCTGCCTTGAGTTCTAGACAGTAGATGAAGTGGTGTAGCCAGACAGGTGTTTGTGAGCATGGGTGGCCGCAGCACAGGGGAGGGGCCCTGATAGATGGTTCTGGGGTGGCCACAGGAGGGGCCTGGGTTCCTTCTCCCTCCCCCAGCAGGCAGCAGTGGACTCTATAGATTCTTGACCCTGTGTGAGCCTTCCCCCCCATAGGAGATCCAGAAAAGAAGGAAATTCCTACTGGGGTCACAGCTGGGGCCCCACAGCATGAGAATTTGGGCATCAGTGTGTGGACATCTGAATTATGATACAGAGTCACCACCACCCTTGTTTCTATTGAGGGCAGTGGCTGAGTACTATGCAGTTGGAACCTGTCTGGTCATGCTGGGCCCATCTCACAGGCAGCAACTGGGGCTCAAGGTGGAACCCCCACCATCAGGGAAGCCCCTTCTGAATCCCCCCTAAAGTCTCTCTCCTACAGTCCGGCTCCCTGTTTGTTGAGTCAGAGCAAGGGCTCCCACGGGGGACCTGCTGTATCTCAGCACTCCAGCTGGCCGCTCCTCCTGGCGGTCAAATTGACTTCCAGCTGGTCTCGTTGCTCCCCTCCCTCAAATCCTCCTCTGGGTCCCCAAAGCCCACCCCTGCCCATACCCCATGCTCGCCAGCTCTGCCTGGACCTCACAGCACAGCATAGCTGCCTCTGTGAAGGGCCCTGCGTCCCCTCTGTCCTTGCCTTTACATCTTTGCTGGAATTGTGGCCCCAGTGCACACCACCCTGCCTTATGGAGATCTTTCCAGGATAGAAACAGGTTATACCCCCACTGTCTCCTTTCTCATTGCCCTCAGCCTCTTTAGCCTATCCTAGTCTTTTACGAGATGCCTCCCACCCTGTCCTCTGCCCCACCCTCCCTTGTCAACCTGTCGTTCCCACTTTCTACATGGCAAAAGCTTCTCCACCTGCCCTGTGGTGAGCTCTGTGACCCCTGTTGGGTTTGGTGCTAACCCAAACCTGCTCTCAAGTTTTCCCCTTCATCACATAGATGTCAAGAGGATGGAAAACAAACTCTTTCCCACCTCCCTCCAACCCCCTGGTGTCAATCAGTGTGGTCTTCACTATTCTTAGTAGGAAGAATTAATAGGAAGAATAGAAAAAATTGTCCTGTGCCAGCTCTCTCCTCTGTAACCTCATGCTGAAGCTGCCTGCGTTTTGTCTCTTGCCACCACTTGTCACTTTTGTTACTGCAGAATCATGCTTTCAACACATCTGACAATAACTCTCTCACTGCTTGTAGAATAGAGTCCCACCACCTTGCCTGAGAACCACATCTGAAATCAATCTTTAGGTTGGGTATGGTGGCTAATGCCTGTAATCTCAGCACTCTGGGAGGCTGAGGATCACTTGACCTCAGGAGTTTGAGACCAGCCTAGCAAGAGTAAGACCCCATCTCTAAAAATAGTTGGGTGTTGTAGTGGGCACCTGTAATCCCAGCTGCGCAGGAGGCTGAGGCAGGAGGATTACTGGAGCCCAGGAGTTTGAAGTTGCTATGAGCTATGACCACGCTCTAGCCTGGGTGACAGAGTGAGATTTTTGCCTCAAAAATACATATAAAAAATAAAATAAAATAAAATAAAATAAAATAAAATAAAATAAAATAAAATAAAATAAAATCTTTAACATCAGACTGATACTTCTGAAGTTTAAAAATAGTCTGAAAAGACATTGTCCAAAACCTAAAATACTTTTTAATATCAGTAGGAGAAAATAACTTCCGGTAGAAAGGACAAAAAGCAAATAGTGAAAACACTTGGTCCTCACAGCTCTGTGTTTGGATCTGTTTAGTCCATTATAGTCCCATGGGTTTTCTCAGGGAGGATTAATTCCTAGGTCCTACTTATCCTTTGACCCCACTAAAATCCCAAATGATTTTTATTGGTGAAAAGAAAGCTTGTTCTAGAAATAGCTTCCTTAAATTGCAAATACAACCTCAAGAAAAATGTTCAAGTCTGTATAGTTAAACCTATTGTGTTTGTTATCTGAATTCTGGGGCTGGTACCACTGCAATTTTTACCTTATATTTTTATAGCTTTCTATGGCTCCCTACAATCACTTTCAAAGAAACACTTATGGTCAGCAGTTCAAAATCACATGGAGAATTTATGGCTCCAGAAATCACCCAGGAATCACTAGGAAAAAGTGTGTTTCCAGAATGACTTCCAGACCTCTGAGTCCAGCCCGAGTCAGAGCACCTCGTTTTGTGCTGTTGTGCACCCCTCCTGCTCTCTGGGGATCTCTTTCTATGAGGTAGCCCCTTTCCTTTCTGGCATCTTTAAGTCTGTCTCCTCTTAGTCTATAAATATCCCCAAGTTCTTCCAATTTTAAAGTGAATCAAACCCCAAATCCTCCCCCAGCCCTGCATTCCCACCCCCTGTCTAGTGTTATTTTGTTTGCTCTCTCCCTCCCTCCCTCGCCCCTCCTCCTCACTCTTTCCCGCCTCAGCAAAATTTCCTGAGGGTGTCCCCTGCACAGCTTCCTCCTGCATTGCTCAGCCCTAAGAGGGCTGGCCCTCCTGCCCCAACCCCCCTAGTTTGCCTGTTTCCATGTTGGGCACCACTCCATGAATTTTTTCTCCTGTGATGTTTGCTTTTCAGATCACTTTAGGCTTTACTGACTTTTGAAAAAGGAAAATAAAAAAGTAAAACAAGAATGAATAGGAAGTATCTTTTATCCAAGATTAATTCACAATATCTGCCTTAGAATATACTTTTTTCTCCTTTAATCAAAGTATTAAACTATCCTAAAGACTTCTACCTAGTCACCCTTGACTAGAAAATTGTCTAACAAATCAACTTAGGACCATGGGACACTGGAGGGGGGGAGGGGCTCTTAAAACTCATAACGAAAGCCCACACCTTGCAAATGTGGGTTAACCTGTAGAGGATTGGCAAATTGCAGATGTTTTTTGTTTATTACAAATACAAACAAATTCTGTCCCATAGAGATGATGCCCCAAAGGTCTGGTTTCAATAGACTGTAGGGCATCAAGTAGGTTTGCATTAAATTCAACAATCTTGCTTCAGCGTTCTTTCACTGAGCATGCCGTTTCTCACATCCTGCTTGAAAATAGTGTTCCTTCTGCGCTAGTTAAATCCATCTTTGACACATAGCCACTCTATGTGAGTTTATTTTTAACATGTTGAAAATGGGATTGTGGAGGAAGTCAGTTTTCACTAGTGGTCAGGTGAGGATTTAAAAATTATGTGCTTCTAGCTGGGTGCGGTGGCTCACGCCTGTAATCCTAGCACTCGGGGAGGCCAAGATAGGGGGATTGCCTGAGCTCACAGGTTCGAGACCAGCCTGTGCCAGAGCGCCTCGTCTCTAAAAAATAGCCAGGTGTTGTGGCCGGCGCCTGTAGTCCCAGCTACTTGGGAGGCAGAAGCAAGAGAATCGCTTGAGCCCATGTTTGAGGTTGCTGTGAGCTATAGCGCCACAGCACTCCACCGGGGAGCGACAAAGTGAGACTGTCTCAAAAAAAAAAAAAAAAAAAAAAAAAAAATGTGCTTTTGCAAAATAACGTTCATTGTAAAAGATTCTAAATCTAAAGCAATCACTAAGCCCTTACAACGTGCCAGGCGCTGCTCTGATTGTTGTGACACACGAGCTCGTTTACCTTGTACGAGAGCCCTATTAGTGGACCCTCCTTTGTGAAGGGCCCTGCGTCCCCTCCGTCCTTGCCTTTACATCTTTGCTGGAATTGTGGCCCCAGTGCACACCACCCTGCCTTATGGAGATCTTTCCAGGATAGAAACAGGTTATGCCCCCGCCTCCTCCTTTCTCATTGCCCTCAGCCTCTTTAGCCTATCCTGAGGTCTTTTACGAGATGCCTCCCACTCTGTCCTCTGACCCCCCCCCCCCATCCCAAAACACTCTGCAGAGACCGGCGCAGGTCACGCAGCTGGGCAGAGACAGGGCTGGAGGTTGGGCCGGACCCTCCAACTCCGCTATCTTTGGGAAATCTAAGCTTGTCCCCTTTCCCCCTAAAAGTGGATTTCGTTATGGCTGGGGGCAGAACTATAAAGAGAAATAAAGGCTGAACCGAGAGCAGAACGCCATCCGCCGCTTCCAAGCCGCGCGCCGCGGGGGCCGTGCACGTGGGCGTGGCCGCACGCTTTAGGGCCGCACCGGACAGGGCCCCGCCCCCCGAGAGGGCCCCGCCTCCAGCACCCTCTGGCCACAGGGTACGCGTTGGGCGGAGGCCTCGGGGCGGAGCGGCGCCTGCTAAGCTCCGCCCCAAAGCCCAGCCCCGCTGACCCCGCCTCTCTTCGAATTTTACGCCTGCGCAGACAGTCGCCTCGCTAACCGTCCGGGCCTTCTGCGCGTGCGTATATCCGGCGTTTTCTTGTGTGAGGCTCGCAGCGCGCGAAGGGCGGTTTGGGCTTGAGGCTGTGCGGCGGCGTGTGGGCCCTTCCTGAGGTGAGTGGCGCGGACCACGGTCCGGGCGCCCGGGGGTGGGGCTCTTGGGGCGGCCTCAGTCCCTGTCTGTGCCCCGCTGCCTCCTTTTCGCTGCCGTCCCGGGGACTCCTTCCAGGCGCGCGAGGGCGGCGCGTCTCGGGCCGGGCGCGCGGCTGACGGGCGGCCCGGAGCTCTGTGGAGCTTGGAACCTGCGCGAGGTTTGTGCGACTGCCTTTATGCCGATGTGGCGGTTTTCGTAAATCTTTATTTCACGAACATGCATACTGGATTACACCCCAAAACACAGAGGTTTTCTTCTCTTTTTTTTTTTTTTTTTTTTTGGAGATGGAGTCTCTATGTCGCCCCCGGTAGAGTGCGGTGGCATCACAGCTCACAGCAACCTCCAACTCCTGGGCTCAAGCGATTCTATTGCCTCAGCCTCTCAAGTAGCTGGGACCACAGGCGCCCGCCACAACGCCCGGTTATTTTTATTTGTTGTTGCAGTTGTCGCTGTTGTTTAGCTGGCCCGGACCGGATTCGAACCTGCCACCCTCGGTGTATGTGAGCTACGGGCGCTGAGCCGACCCAGAGGTTTTCGCCGCTACCGTGTCAAGTAAGGATTAGCGACCTTCAAGTCGCTAATCCTTCGATTTGTCGCAGTCACTGACGGGCGCGGGGGCAGGAGGCCCAGGCGGGCTGATCGCCTGAGCTCAGGAGTTCGAGACCAGCCTGAGCAAGAGCGAGACCCCAGCTCTACTAAAAATAGAAAAACTAGCCGGGTGTTGTGGTGGGCACCTGTAGTCCCAGCCTGGGAAGGCTGAGACAGGAAGATCTCTTGAGCCCAAGAATTTGAGGTTGCTGTGAGACTCTGTCTCAAAAAATAAATAAATAAATAAAATAAATAATAAAACCAAAGGCCTGAATTAGACTCGGTGACGGCTTGGTCCTTTGGTTTTCTCTGCACTGAGTCGATCGTACTCAGAGATCGATTCCTGCGTGCTTGGTGAATGCTGTGAACCCTTGAGGTAAATATCTAGTTGATTCTCATTTTAAAAAATTGCTGTATTTATTTCTCATTTCTTACGGGCAAAGGACCGGGCAAAGAGACTGCTCAGCCACATAGTGGCTTGGGTTAGTTTGTATTCATTTACTGTCGTTTAAAAAACTGTTTTTCTATTAAACATAATGTGTTTTAAACTATTTTATCTTTGAAAAAAGTAAGAGTTTCTTGTTAATTAGGTTTTCATTACTATTGCAGTTTTTAAAAGAAATACTTTAATTGCTTATATTTATATTTATCTTAAGCATTGCAGCTACAACTACTTTCAGTTAGCTGGTTCAGTTAGCTGGTTCTCAAATGTCATGCCTTCCTTTTGAAAATACAGTTGTCTTCAGGAGGCTGAAGCAAGAGAATCGCTTGGAGCCCAGGAGTTTGAGGTTGCTGTACGCTGTGATGGCACAGCACTCTATAAGGGTGCTTTTAATTTGCATTCTTTATTTGAAATTTGTGTTAATTCAGGTAAAGACCGAACTGAGATTTTCTTTTTGTAATGTGAGTAGGAACATTGATTTATTGTCAGCTTTCTGCCTGCCTGCTCTAACCAGAGCACAGAGTGAAACTGTCTCAAACAACAACAAAAAAGCATTCATCTTTATGTGTGGCCTAATACTTGTTTTTTTCCCCCCCTAGGAAGAATAATACATTCTAAAGTTATTTTTTCCCTCTCTATGGACTTAAGGTGAAACTTAGTTTTGTTTCTGTTTGGATTTACTTCCTAAAAGTCAATACTATAAACCCATATCAGATATAAAGAATTAGAGTAGTTGAACCATGAGTTGTGGAAATGACTTTGTGGGAACGTTAAAGAAAATCGGTTATCCTAAAGTGGACATTCTTAATGGAGAAGATTTTGACTGGTTGTTTGAGACTGTTGACGCTGAATTGTTTTTGAAGTGGTTTTGTGGGAATGTGAATGAGCAGAATGTATTGTCTGAAAAAGAATTGGAAGCTTTTAGCATTCTTCAAAAATCAGGCAAGCCCATCCTAGAAGGGATGGCATTGGAGGAAGTTCTTAAAACCTGTAAAACTGCTGATTTGAACACACCCCGACTGGATGACAAAGAGGTGGCAAAATTAGAGGATGAAGTTCAAACTCTGCAGAAATTAAAGAACTTACAAATTCAGCGACGTAACAAATGCCAATTGATGGCTTCAGTAACTAGCCACAGATCTCTGAGGTTAAATACTAAAGAAGAAGAAGCCACTAAGCAGCTTAAGCAGAGTCAAGGAATTCTAAATACAATGAACACTAAGATAAGTAATGAACTTCAGGCTCTTACTGATGTGGTTACAAAGTTGATGATGTTCTTCAAACAATCTAATTTGGGTCAAGGGACAAATCCACTGGTATTTTTATCTCACTTTTCCTTGGAAAATTATCTAAGCCAGGAAGAGCGAAGCACAGCAGCATTAACCTTATATACCAAAAAACAGTTCTTCCAGGGTATACATGAAGTAGTTGAAAGTTCAAATGAACAAAATTTTCAACTTTTAGATATACAAACACCATCTATTTGTGATAATCAAGAAGTCCTTGAGGAGAGACGACTGGAGATGGCTAGGCTGCAGCTGGCATACATTTGTGCTCAACATCAGTTAATTCATTTAAAAGCAAGTAATTTCAGCATGAAGTCAAGTGTGAAATGGGCAGAAGAGAATCTCCATAGCCTAACCAGCAAGGTAAACATACGCTATGAGACTTATTGTAATTGTTGTTAGGAACGGAGGATATAATAATTGCTATTAGAGAGTACTTTAGAAGGAGGAATGGGGGGAGGGCTAATAAACAATGGTTTTTAAAAATTTTGATATGTGTCAGTGTTTTCTACAAATACATTGATGGAGGGCAGAAATAGTTATTATAACCCCAACTGCATTATCTAGTTTATTTTAAACAAGGGTGCTTTTAATTTGCATTCTAAATTTGAAATTTGTGTTCATTCAGATAAAGACTGAACTGCGATTTTCTTTTAATGATGTGAGTAGAGACATTGTTTTATTATTGGCTTTCTGCCTTCTTGCTCTAACCAGAACTCAGTGCTGATGAAGTCAAAGGTCCAGGTTTGGTAGACCAAAACCCCGATTCCTTGTTCAGAATCTGTAGATGTATTGCAGGTGTCCATCTGCACCCTTAAAAAGCTTGCTTTTTTTGGTAACGTAACCACTAGATAGTTGTAAAAGTATAACTTTTCTGAATCTGAATAACAGCACTAAGTTAGTTACTACAACTGATAAGACTTCGGAATGATACATAGGAAGTTCAGTAATTCTATAGAAGTACTAAAATTTACTGACTGACTAGGACCTACTGAGGTAATTTTAACCTTTAAGAAAACTTAAATAGCCTGTACTTGGATTCATTGACTAATGTGCTAATGGTTTTGATAGAGTAGAACAAGTGTGACAGGATCTTTATTTTGGTAGCCATTACTGTACATGTATGGTAGTAGTAACATTAAAATTTAGTATTTCATACTGGCTTTACCCTTGACCTAGTGCACCTTTTTAAATTTTAATTTTGTCTATGCTAACATAAGATTAGTTTTTGTTCATTGAGCTTATTATCGGATCACTTAAAATGGAAAGTAAAAATTATTTTAAGACTATTACAGGTTTACATCTACAGTTTGAAATGTAATTGCTTTTCTTTGTGTAGGCTGTTGGTGAAGAAAATCTGGATGCTAAAATTTCTAGCTTGAACAATGAGATTAGAAAACTTGAAGAACAAATCACTCATATGAAAGACAAAACTCTGCCTGCTATGGTAAAAGAGAATGCCCAGTTACTGAATATGCCCGTTGTAAAGGGAGATTTTGATCTGCAGATTGCCAAACAAGATTATTATACAACAAGACAAGAGTTTGTTTTAAATCAATTGATAAAGCAAAAGGCATCTTTTGAACTTCTACAGTTATCATATGAAATTGAATTAAGAAAGCATTGGGACGTCCATCGTCAACTTGAAAATTTGGTTCAAGAACTTAGTCAAAGTAACATGATGCTGTACCAGCGATTAGAAACATTAACAGATCCGTCAATCTCTCAGCAAATGAATCAAAGAAACACCATTGATACCAAGGATTATTCTACTCATAGGTATGTATGCTTTAGTAATTTTTTTCTTTTTTTCTTGGTAAGAATACTAGAGAGTCTGAATTAAAATCATAGAAGTTTTAGTATTTATTGTCATTCATTCTTTACGAGGTTTTTGTTTCTAGTCCTTAAAAATTGTTACTAAATTTTTAGCCTTTTTAATTCTGTGAAGGCAAAAGTGGAAACCTAATAAACACAAATACATGTTAAAATAATAATTTAAAAAATTGTAGAAATTTTAAAATTGCTTTGTAATTCACTTTGGCCTTTCTGTTCTTACCCACTTTTCTTTTTTGTGCCTTTTCCTTTTTAAATATTTGGTCCTGGCTTGGCACCCATAGCCCAGTGGTTTAGGGTGCTGGCTACAGGCACCGGGGCTGGTGGGTTCAAACCCAGCCCAGGCCTGCTAAACAACAGTGACAATTACCACAAAAAAATAACTGGGGATTGTGGTGGGCACCTGTTGTCCCATCTATTTGGAAGGCTGAGGCAAGAGAATCGCTTAAGCCCAAGAGTTTGAGGTTGCTGTGAGCTGTGACACCATCGCACTCTACTCAGAGCAACAAAGTGAGACTCAGTCTCAAAAAAAAAATATATATATATATATTTATTGTATACTTATATAATATATATTATATTACTATATTTATTTTAGATCTGAAAGTAACTACAGCTGAGGTAGATGGGTGAGGTAGAAGAATGAATATGTACCAAGTTTTGTTCCCCTTTAGGCATCATTATTTGTAAACCTTATTTTAGATTTGGGGCAGGAAGTTTGAGTACTTGATAGAGTAGGTATTGCTGGGCAGGGATTGCATTTGGAGAAGGTGGCAGTAGGGAGTGGAGAAGACTTCATTTCTGTGTCTAGTCAGGCGAGTCATGTAGAGTAAGTGCAGTTTTCAAGCTCTTTCTGGATATCTAAGCAGTTGATGGTACAGGGGTACTGAAGTTGTAGGGGACTAAAATAGTCTAAGACCTTATAAATCAGAATCCTCCTGATTTTTCTCCAAGACTAGGATAAAATTACCTAATTGTTTTGTTATTAATAGAATGATAGAGCTGCCTTACTGCACAATTTCAGGGAGTGCCATTGATACGACCTATGTGAACGGTGCTCCCTGGAATTGTACAGTTCTGTCTCCATGAGACCATAATTGGCAGCCCTGGGCTTGAACCAGTTTTATAAAGTATATTACAACTTGTTTAAAAAATTATTTTAACTCTTACGAAAAAGCAGACTTTTTGTCAGATATGTGTGGAAGAGGTGGCCTCAGATTTTTCTGTTTGTTCTTGTATGATGAGGTACGTATTTTTCTGCTATTCATATTTGTGTTTGGAGAGGTTTTTTTTTTTTTTTTTTTTTTTTTATTTTGAGTTTTAACTTTGTTGCCCTCAGTAGAGTGCAGTGGTTTCATAACTCACAGCAACTTCAAATTCTTGGGTTCAAGTGATCCTCCTGCCTCATCCTCCCAGGTAGCTGGGACTACAGGCACCTGCAGTAATACCTGCCACACCCCAAAGCTTCTTTTTCTATTTTTAGGAGAGACAGGATCTCAAACTTGCTCAGGCTGGTCTCAAGCTGCTAAGCTAAAGCAATCCAACTGCCTCAGCCTCCCAGAGTGCTGGGATTATAGGCGAAGTGGCACAGTTGGGCCTTGTTTTGTTTTGTTTTGTTTTTTAAAGAGACAGGGTCTTACACTCACTCACCCATGCTGGAGTGCAGTGGCATTATCTTTGCTCACTGCAGCCTCCAACTCCTGGGATTAAGCAATCCTACCTCAGGCTCATCCTCCTGCCTCATCCTCCCAAGTAGCTTAGGACTATAGCCATGTGCCACCAGGTCCTGCCAGTTGTTTGAAATATTAAAATGACCTCAAGGCTCATCAAGGATTTTAATTTGCAACAAAATGTGGACAAGACTGGAGTGGCAAAGGTTTGTTATTATTTGTAGCTACTTATTTATTGTTTATATTTTGTATCTTACATTGTTTTAATCTTATATTTATTTTTACATTTTACCTTATTTACATTTTTAGTTTTTCTCTTTTAATTCCACCACAATCCTGTAAAATAGGTAGGTATTAAGATGTGGAGATTGAGTCACCCTACTTCTTACAAAATAGAGAACTCAGACCTAGGTCTTATGTTTCAGATTCATTGCTGTTCCTACTATGTTGCAGTTATATTCTGGAGGTATCTGAAATAATCTACTTTGTTTGAAGTAGGTTAATGACAGTTAAAGTCAAGAAGAATTTTTTAATCTAAAACTTGAAAGGTAGGGAAACTGGGGATACAGATGTAACAATATTTCTGCACTGACACAGTATTATATTTAGAATAATTTCAGTTGCTTAATTTTAGCAGCATTACATATTTTCATAAGTTTTTATTCAGCTGTCCCCACAAATGCCCTGATACAGTGGATTGTAATTTTGAAAACTATACTGACTTGAGAATTTTTCCCTCTAATTTTTATTTTTATATTTTAGGCTTTATCAACTTTTAGAGGGAGAGAATAAGAAAAAAGAATTGTTTATAACTCACGGAAACCTGGAGGAAGTGGCCAAAAAATTGAAACAGGATGTTTCTTTAGCACAAGATCAGTTGGCAGTATCTGTTCAAGAACATTTTTTCTTTCTGTCCAGACTGAATAATGATGTGGATATGCTTTGTGATGCATTATATAAAGGAGGAAATCAGCTTTTGCTTAGTGATCAGGTGGGTATTTGCAATTGGAGTTAAAAATGGTTTAAAAAATAATATTTGTTATGGAAGATATTAAAGAAAATGTTAACATTAGGAACATAATTACCCCAATCCCATGTCCTAAAATAAATTTATTCTAATATATCCTCCTAACTTCTGTTTACATATAAATACATTATTCAGATAGTTTTGATGAGTGGGAACACAGAATTTTAAAAATGTATGTAATTTCCCAGGCACACATGAAATGTTTATGCTAAGTATTAAAAAAATAAAATCCAGGGCGGTGCCTGTGGCTCAAAGGGGTAGGGCATCGGCCCCATATGCCGGAGGTGGCAGGTTCAAACCCAGCCCCAGCCAAAATAAATTGCAAAAAAAAAAATCCACTGCTGTTTTTTCACTCATCTTAGCAAATTCAGGATTGCCTTTTGATCTTTCAAATTCTCAGTGTACAACCAGGCATGGTGGCTCACTCCTATAATTCTAGCACTTTGAGAGGCTGAGGCTGATCACTTAAGCTCAGGAGTTCTAGACCAGCCTGAGTAAGAGCAAGACCCCGTTTCTATGAAAAATAGAAAAACTAGCCGGGTATTGTGGCAGGCACTATAGTCCCAGCTACTTGGGAGGCTCAGGCAAGAAGATCTCTTGAACCCAAGAGTTTGAGGTTGCTGTGAGTTTGAGCTATGATGCCTTGACACCCTACAGAGGGTGACAGAGTTGACTCTCAAAAAAAATTCTCTGGACACACTTCCTGATACATGCTCCTCCTAAATAGAATTCCCCTCCCTTCCTTAAAGAATAACTAGTGTGCTTAAGTTGGTTTACTTTTTGCTTGCTTTTATTTATAGCTTTATTACACGTACATAACCTAGACTGTATATTTAGTTCTATGTTCCTGAACATTGTATACGTGATATTATACTGTATACATTCTTCAGTAACTTGTTTTTAACATGCTTTTAAGACTCATCCATGTTGATAAGGCTATAGTTGATTCATAGTTTTCACTTTTATGTAGTTAATATTCCATTAAATGAAATTCCTATAACCAGGAGTGGTGACAAACACTTGTAGTCCCAGCTACTCAGGAGGCTAAGGTGGAAGGATTGCCTAATTAAGGCCGGGAGTTTGGGGTTGAAATGAGCAATGATTGTGCCAGTACACTCTAGCTAGGGTGACAAAGTAAGACTCTGTCTCATAAAAAACAAGCAAACTAAAAAGAAATTCTACAATGTAAATATCTGTTCTCTTGACAGACATTTTTAGGTTATTTCCTGTTATTGCTACTATAGATCATTATTGCCATGGATTATCTTTTTGAAAGTCTCATAGTTGCACAGTTCTAATTTCTGTACATCTTCACTAACACTAGTTATATTTTGTGATTTTTAAAAAGAGTGCCCATCTTAATGGGTGTGAAGTGATATCTGTGATTTGTTTGGGTTTTTTGTTTGTTCTTTTTTTTTTTTCTTTTTGGAGACAGTCTCACTTTATTGCCCTTGGTAGAATACTGTGACGTCACAGCTCACAGCAACCTCCCAACTTCTGGACTTAGGCAATTCTCTTGCCTCAGCCTCCTGAGTAGCTGGGACTACAGGCACCCGCCACAATGCCCAGCTATTTTTTTTGTTGTTGTTGTTCTTGTTGCAGGTTTGTCCGTGGCCGGATTTGAACCCCCCCACCCTCCGTATATGGGGCTGGCGCCCTACCCACTGAGCCACAGGCGTCACCCTGTGATTTGTTTTTTAACAGATTTCCCATTACTGATTTTGTCTTCTTGATCTTTTAGTGAGAGAATTATGTAAAAATTTGAAAATTTCTTCAGGTAGTTCTCTATCAGTTTTTGTTTTGTTTTATTTTTATTTTTTGAAACATAGTCTCCCATTGTTGCCCTCAGTAGAGTGCTGTGATATCCTAGCTCACAGCAACCTTTTGGGCTCAAGTGATTCTCTTGCCTCAGCCTCCTAAGTAGCTTGGGACTACAGGTGCTGGCCATAATGCCCAGCTAATTTTAGAAATAAGGTCTGGCTCTGGCTGGTCTTGAACCTGTGATCTCAGGCAGTCTGCTCACCACCTCCCAAGTGCTAGGATTACAGGCGTAAGGCTCCATGCCTGCCTGCCCGCCCTATCAATTTTTTATGTATTTTGAACATTTTATAGTTATATCCAGGTTTAAAATTGTGAATAATTATCCTGGTAGTTTTTTTGTTTTTTTTTTTTTAAGAGATAGTCTCACTTTGTTGCCTTTAGAGTGCTGTAGTATCACAGCTCACAGCAGCCTCTAGCTCTTGGGCTTAGGCAATTCTCTTACTTCAGCCTCCCAAGTAGCTGGGAGTATAGGTGCCCGCCATAATGCCTGGGTATTTTTTTGGTGCGCCTGGTCTGAACCCACCACCCTTGGTATATGGGGCCGGCACCCTACTCAGTGAGCCACAGGTGCCACCCATCCTGGTAGTTTTTTCTTTTTCTTTTCTTTTTTTTTTTTTTGAGACAGAGCCTCAAGCTGTCGCCCTGGGTAGAGTGCTGTGGCATATTAGCTCACAGCAACCTCCAACTCCTGGGCTCAAGCGATTGTCCTGCCTCAGCCTCCCAAGTAGTTGAGACCACAGTCACCTGCCACAATGCCTGGCTGTTTTTTGGTTGCAGCCAACATTGTTGTTTGGCGGGCCCAGGCTGGATTCTAACCCACCAGTTCAGGTGTAGGTGGCCGGCGCTTTAGCTGCTTGAGCCACAGGCTCTGAGCCCATCCTGGTAGTTTTTAAATTGAGGTGAATCAAAACATTTATGTTGCATAATGACCTCCATTCATATAATATATTTTGTCTTGATGGTCTTTTGTCTAATAATAATATTCTTTTATTTTATTTTTTTTGAGACTGTCTCACTGTGTTGCCCTCGGTAGAGTGTTGCGGCATCACAGCTCATAGCAACCTTCAGCTCTTGGGCTTAAGAGATTCTCGTTTCAGTCTCCCAAGTGGCTGGGACTACAGGCGCCCGCCACAATGCCTGGCTGTTTTTTGGTTGCAGCCATCATTGTTGTTTGGTGGGCCTGGGCTGGATTTGAACCAGCCAGCTCAGGTACATGTGGCTGGTGCCTTAGCCGTTTGA
>CAUYPK010007651.1:0-22307 GCA_963574355.1 Loris lydekkerianus | reverse complement strand
CTCCAAACATCCTTCCAGAAGGGACGTATTAGTGGGCATTCCCACCAGCAGTGTAGAAGTGTGCCCTTTCCTCCACATCCACGCCAACATCTCTGGTTTTGGGATTTTGTTATGTGGGCTACTCTTACTGGGGTTAGATGATATCTGATACACATACTTTTATCTGACAATGTGAATATTACTTTTTTTTGCATCATTATTATTATCGCTCAATGTTTCGTTGCAGCAATCATCTGATTTCTTTTCCGATTGTATTTATCTTTGTTCTTTACAAGGTTTTTGTTTCTAGTCCTTATCTTAAACATTGTTATTAAATTTAAGCCTCTTTAATTTTGTGAAGGCAAAAAATGGAAACCAAATAAACACATGTACATGTATAGAGAAAATTTAAAAAATGACCATTAAATTATTTTTGAAGGAAGTTCAAAGTATAGGAAGTATATTCTTGTTTTTACTCTTTTCTTTGGTCAACATAATTCAGTGTCCTGTGGAAAATTAACTATGGGTTCAAGTGTGCCGTGAGATAAAGAAGGTTGACAAACATTGCTCTGGATGGTCTTCTCCCACCCCTCTGTCATCAGTCTCTTGCCCTGATCTCCAGCTCAGGCAATCACTGGTCTTTCTTTCACCATAGTTTTGTCTTCTTTAGAATCTTACATGAATGGAATCGTAAGTTATAAAGTTTTGTGTTTGATTTCTTTCAATTAACACAATGTTTTTAAAATTCCCTTATGTCATGTGTATTTTTGTGCTTTGTGTGTGTGTTTTTCTAGTATGTGGCTATTAAAAATAAGGTTGCTGTGAACATTGATGTAAAAATCTGTGTCTGGACATGTTTT
Source organism: Loris lydekkerianus (assembly GCA_963574355.1). Classification (NCBI taxonomy): domain Eukaryota; kingdom Metazoa; phylum Chordata; class Mammalia; order Primates; family Lorisidae; genus Loris; species Loris lydekkerianus. The sequence goes on along the minus strand of CAUYPK010007651.1, from coordinate 21,468 downwards.
CAGTCCTCTTAGGTGAATACTGAGAAATGAGATTGCCAAGTTATATGGTAAGGACTTGTCTTTATATTTTAAAAAAGAAAGATAATAGCAAGTGGATATCTGTTTGGGAAATAGAAACAAACTTTAACTCTTGCCTCATATAGTACAGAAATCAACTCAGTGAATCCAAATTGATCTTAAATTTAAAAGCTAAAGTATTACATTTCTAGAAGAAAACAGGAGAAAATTTTTGTGGTGTGGTTAGACATCAGTTTCTCAAAACAGAAAACAAAAAGCATGCACCGTAAAAGAAAATACTGATAAAATGTACTTCTCCAAAATTAAAAACATTTGCTTTTTGAAACACAGAATTATGAAAACAAGGCAAGCCACAAACTAGAAGAAAATGTTTTCAAGCATGTATTTGAGAAAGAGCTTGTTCCCTGAGTGTGTATGTGTGTGTATATCCATATATAGAGAGAAAGGTATAAAATCTTTCAGTTCAGTAAAAAGACAAACTACCCAATCATAAAAACATGGGCAAATCTGAACAGATACTTCACAAAAGAAAATATATGAATGACCAATAGTAGATGAAAAGATGTTCATCTCTCATCAAAGAAAAGCAAAGTGAAGCTGTGATGAAATATCAGTATATACCTACTATAATGGCTAAAGTTAAAAGGATTGTCGATAGAAAGTGTTGCCAAGGATATGGAGCAACTGGAATTCACTCACTGCTGGTGGGAATGCAAAATGTTACAACCACTTTGAAATTCTTTTTTTTTTTTTTTTTTTTTTTGAGACAATGTCTCTGGGTAGAGTGCTGCCGGTCATCATAGCTGACAGCAACCTCAAACTCCTGGGCTCAAGTGATCCTCTGCCTCAGCCTCCCAGGGAGCTGGGAACACAGGCATCTGCTACAATACCCAGATAGTTTTTCTAATTTTAGTAGAGACTGGGTCTCGCTCTCCCTCAGGTTGGTCTCAAACACCTGAGCATAAGCAATGTACCAGCCTCAGCTTCCCAGAGTGCTAGGATTACAGATGTGAGCCACTTTGCCTGGTCCGAATCTCATTCTTTTTAACACATTGGCTGCTACATGAGAAAAAGAAAATATTTTTTCCTTGGGGCCACAGCATTTTATTAGGAAAATAGAATTAAAAACTTCAAAAAACCTTGCTTCTAATTTAATGAAAAATTTATTTTTATTATTTGCTGCTCATGAATTATATGTAACTCAGCACTTGAATCCATTTTTACAGTGCACACCATGTGAGTTGTGACTCATGACATACTTTTTGAATTTTTTCCTGAGAATTGAATCCTTTGTCATTCCATAAATAATTAGCTATGCCCAGAATGGACCTGGGGGTCCTTGATGACAACCTCTGAACCATTCCTGGTGAGTCTAGGCAACAAGAGCACATTTTTGCATATTGTTCTATCAATTTCATTCAAAGAGCTGCCAGGCAAACATTCAAGGGAAAATTTGCAACTGGAACTTGTGGTAATCTGAGGACACAATCCAGCCTGTGTGTCCAGTTTAGGCAGACTGGCTGGAGCAGGGTGACAAGAGGTCGGGGAGACGTGCTGATTGACAACAAAAACATAGAGCAGTGGTTTTATGGCCTGCAGACATGCTATGGACCTTCCCACCTAGCCACCAGTTCTATATGCTTCATGAAGCCCCAGGTTCAAACTAGCATGAGTTAAATACAACTCACCTGGCAGGTAATGTATTAATAGCTATATAATATTCCAATGTATAGTAGAATCTTCCTACACTGACTATTCCCTTAAATTGACCTAATTATCATAGAATGGACAGGTACCACATGTATGCATCAGTATAGGAGGCCTAGTTCCTCATGTTGACCACCTCGTTTGCTACAGTCCTTTGGGTGGTCAACTTACAGAAGTTCTACTGTGTATGTGTCATAATTTATGTGACACTTGTTTTCCTAACAGATACTTAGGAAAGTATATCAATTGATATCAAATTGATATCAATTGAGGTTTTTTCTTCTCCATTATAAATAATTCTAGCAAATAATTTAAACCCATTCTGGCTACAATTTTTGTCTTTATTTCTTTACAGCAAATAAGCCCTTAAATCATTGCTGAAAACAATGGGCTTATCTTTTTAAGAAAAAAGAAACAAGTAAAGATAATTGCTTTTTTCTCAGTCATATTTATGCTTGGTTAATCTAGACACTTTTTATTTTTCGAACACTTCCACCTTCCTCCTCTTTTAAAGAGGACCTGCAAAATTACTTTACCTTGTCTTTTTTTTTTTTTTTTCCCCCTCAAGCCTCTAATATTTTTAAAGGAGATTTTGAGTCTCTCCTCAGCTACTTAGGTTCCTTAATTTAGTTGGATATAGAAAAAGTTTCTTCAGAAAGCAAAGAATCCATATTTACCATCAAACTTTACAAAATGATCAGGGCTTCTCTTGAGTTTCCCAGAAAAGCGAAGTTCAAGAACAGCTGGGCCTTGAAGACTTATTCTTGGCCAGCTCTCTGGGTTGAAAGCAATCTCAAGAAAAAGAACCAATTTTTTTTTTTCACCCTGGGCTTCTAGAGAAGTTTTCTTAGGCTGATGGCTCTTGGAAAAGCTGCTCCATAAAGGTGATACCAACTTAAACTACCTCTCTGTGATGAGATTATGAGTTTGTAGTTGGTTAAGTTTAAAAGAAATATTATTTCTTTCATTGTGAGTAGGTTTAGCATGCAGAATATTTGGAAAGAGTGTGACTGTCAGTGAGTGTGGAGAAAGAGAGAGAGAAAGAAAAGAGAGTTCTGGATAGTAATAATGCACATTTAAATAATTCCAGGGAATTCACACTCACCATAGCATTTTTTAGGCTGACCGAATTGGACCAAGGGATTGTGTTTATGTGCATTCGTTATTATATAGATTCAAGCATAGGCCTCATATGTAAATAAATATTACTTGCAGAAAAGAAAAAGCCTAATAGAACACCAGGAGGCATGGGGTAGTTTCTTTATTCTTACAGTGTTAGGAAGGGATTGCACAGTAGTTCCAGGGCACAATATTCTCTATGTGCTTAATTCTGAGCACACTTTTTTTCAGTGGGTGTTCTAATTCGCCTATATGACCTTACAAACTTTCTACAGACTCATTGGGAACATTTCTTGGGAGTCCAAGTTCTCAATAAAAACCTAAATAGAGAGAGTTATCCTAAAGCCAAATACAAATTTCCTTTGCTTTCAAAATCTATTCCCAGTTTTCAGCCTGTTTATCTCCTTTGATGATTTACTTTAAAAAGCATCTTGACCGTAGCAGGTTCTATACTCAACTCTGGGGGCAGAAGGGAAATACCAGGACAATTCAGCTTCAGTACCTGTTTGTGTCTCTTGTGTAGCGTTTAGAAGCTCCTCCCTGCCCATCCAAGTACGCTCCTCCCTCCTGCAAGGTCAACACTTTTATTAAAAGAAAAATCTAGGCTGAGTATGGTGGCTCAAGCCTACTATCCCAGCACTTCAGGAAACCGAGGTGGGAGGATCACTTGAGGCCAGGAGTTCGAGACTAGCCTGGGCAACATAGTGAGACCGTGTCTCTAAAATATATATAAAAAAATGAGTCAGCTGTGGTGGTGCACACCTGTAATCTGGCTGCTTAGAAGGCTGTGGCAAAAGGAGTGCTTGCACCTAGGAGTTCAAGCTAGGGTCATGCCAGTGTACTCCAACCTGACCAATAAATTCTGATCCAGTGACTATCCAGTGTAAGCCTCCTGCAGTAGTGTCTCATCACCCAAAGAATGCCGGACTTTGGGGTGCTTTATAAAGTTGAGCAAGTGAAAACTATAGCATCGGATCTTGGTTCCGGAATGGATGACAATCACAACTTCTGGTTCACTTCTGTTAACTTCCAAACAAGCAAGCAAGCTATACAAAGGATGTCTACCAGATGAGGAAACCAGTAAACCAGCACATCAGGCACAGGTACCAGTCTGCGGGTGTGCTGCTCCATGACCTGCCTCAGCAGCTGACAGAGGTATGCCCAAAGTTCTGTGGTCAACACAGCCCGCAGAGTAGGGTCCCCACTGGGTCAAAGAAGCTCAGTCCCCAAAGCTCCTATGGAATGTGATAATAACTGAAGACATCCCAGGATATATTTATACAAGCATATATAATTATACTAACCCCACACTTTTTTTTACATCTTTGAATGACAGCAGTGTCTTTCAATACAATGTCATAATTTTTTTTCTTTTCTTTCTTTCTTTTTTTTTTTTTAAATTGAGACAGAGTCTCCCTCTGTCACCCTTGGTAGAGTGCAGTGGCATCATAGCTCACAGCAACCTCCAACTCTTGGGCTTAAGAGATTCTTTTGCCTCAGCCTCCCAAGTAGCTGGGACTACAGGTGCCTGCCACAATGCCTAGCTATTTTTTGTTGCAGTTGCCACTGCTGTTTTTTAGCTGGTCAGGGCCGGGTTCGAACCTGCCACCCTCAGTATATGGGGCCAACGCCCTACCCCCCGAGCCACAGGTGCTTAGTGTCATAATTTTAACTGGCAACTGTTTTCTTTGGAATAAATAAAATAACACAATTGCAACTGATGGTATAAGAAACTTACAGTAGGTTCTCAAAGAAAAGTGAAAGGATGAATGTTGAAGAATGCAGACCAGAGTAAGAGAAACTGACAGGATGAAGAATGTGAAATTCAACTGGCCACAGTCTTAAGAAACCCTAGCCATCCTGCTTTTCTGTGTTCAGATTCAAACACACATAATGTCAATGCCAGTGCAGCATTTCCCCCCTGGATTACTCCATCTGGTCTCTCTGCATAAATCTGGTACCCCTTCCTCACATGAGCCACACTCCAGGGTGTTCATCTAAACAGCGATCTGGTAGGACTTCTCATTATACTTCTTAGATCATTTTGAGTTTCCCCTTTCCCTCAAGGTGGAAGGATGCCTTGCAAAGCTGTACAAGGCGTGTTGCTCCCTGCTTTACAAAATATACTCTAAACTAGCATGGAACAATGGAGCGAAAACACATGTAAAAATTTAAAATTTTCTAGCAACCACATTTTAAAAAGTGAAAAGTAGGTTCACTTTCCACAGTGGGGCACTGTGGCTCATGCCTATAATCCTAGCACTCTGGGAGGCTGAGGTGGGAGGATCCCTTGAGCTCAGGAGTTCAAGACCAATGTGAGCAAGAGTGAGACCCTGTCTCTACTAAAAATAGAAAAATTAGCCAGTTGCCTGAGAGACTAATGCTAGACAGATGCAAACTCATGTGCCCAAGAGTTCGAGGTGGCAGCGAGCTGAAAGACAAAGACCACTGTTGTTGCCAAGAGAGAGATTTGAGCAGCTTATGGAGGCCACAGCTGCTTCCTCAGTTAATCTTGTCAAGAGGGCTCTGCTCGTCCTGTGGTAACCTTCTCCTGCCTGAGCATTCTTCCACACCAGAAGATGACCCCACCTCACCCTATCACTGCCAATTCCTGAACTCAGGGAGGCTTGAGGGCAAGGTGGCCAGCCTGATCTATATAATCCCCCCAGGACTTAGTTAAGCACATCATCTGGGGGCCTGGTGATGGAGAATTACCTAACCTAGTCCAGCTCCACTGGCACCTGAATACTCTCCCAGGGGCTTCAGGTTCAGCTGACCCAAATTACCAGCAACATCACAGCAGGTGCCTACCTTCATGAGCTGAAAGGAGGCATACCTCTCCCTGGACACCGAGCAGCAGGGCTCCCAGCAGAGGAGAACAGGTGAACCACAAAGCTATCTGTTCTGAGCTGAGGGAAGAGGTCCCAGCCTAAGAACTCTGGCAATATGAAAATTACAGGCTGTTGGGGTTCTATCTTTAATCTTCTTAATAACTTTTGGCCCTAAATTTTAGGGTCATAAAAGAAGGAGAAATAAAAGTCTTCCCAGACAAGCAAATGCTGAGGGAATTTGTCAGCATTGCACTGACCCTTCAAGAAATGCTTAAAGAAGTTTTAAAAATCCAGACAAAGGGGAGATGATAGATGATAGATAGATAGATAGATACCAAAAGGTAAGGGGGAAAAGCCCTCACAGCTTTTATAAAACAGTAACACCAAGGAGAGTATAAAGCAACTAAGTAACAACACAGTGTCTGGAATAGTATCTCAAATATCAATATTAACATTAAATATACATGTTCTAAAAGCCCCTTTTGAAAGATATAGATTGGTGGAATAGATAAAAACACAAACATGAATGAAAATGGATAAAATGGATTTAAAAACCTGTTTGCAGAAGACACACTTAACAGAGATTCTCATAGACTCAAGGTAAAGAGGTGGAGAAAGACACTCCATGCCTAATGGAAATCAAAAATGAGCAGAAGTAGCTATTCTTAGATAAAACAGACTTTAACTCAGTAACACTAAGAAATGGCAAAGAATGTCATTATACAGGGTGGACATACAGTTCGTGTGCAGTTTACAATGTTAAGCTATTACAAATTGACATAAACTTTATGTCCACCCTGTGCAATGATTTTAATTATTTATTTATTTACTTGTTTCTGCCTGTTATACAGACAAGGAGAAGGAGCATTATATAATGATAAATGGATTCAACAAGAAGATACAACAATCCTAAATACAGGCAGTCCCCAAATTACAAACATTCAATTTATCCACAACTTACACTTACAAACGGAGGCTGTTACAGGTAATAGGTAAAAATACCTTTTCCAACTTACATAGAAATTCAACGTAAGAACAAACCTACAAAACCAATCTTGTTTATAACCCAGGGACTACCTGCTCATATGTGCCTAACACCAGAACTCCCAGATTCATAAAACAAATAATACTACAACCAAGAAAAAAAAAAACAAAACAGAAATACATCAATTGTGTGAGATTTAATATTCTACTGACAGAACTAGACAAATCATCAAAGCAAAAAATAAAACAAATCATCAAAGGTCAAAGCAAAAAATAAACACTTGAACTTAAATGAATGAACTGAAGACATTTACAGAACATTGCACCCCCAAACTGCAGGATATACATTCTTCTCATCAGCACATGGAACATTCCAAAAATGCCTTATATTAGTTTACAAAACAAGTTTAAAAAAATTTTTTTAAACTGAAATCCTACCAGGAATTCTCATAGACCACAGTAGAATAAAACTAGATATCAATTCCAAGAGCAAATCTCAAAACTTACACAAATAAGTGAAAATTAAATAATCTGCTGCTGAATTAATTAATCTTTGGGTAAATGATGGAATTAAAAGGAAAATTGAACCTTTTTTTTTTTTGAGACAGAGTCTCACTATGTCACCCTCAGAAGAGTACTGTGGCATCACAGCTCACAGCAACCTCAAACTCTTGGGCTTAAGAGATTCTCTTGCCTCAGCCTCCCAAGTAGCTGGGACTACAGGTGCCCACCACAATGCTTGGCTATTTTTTGTTGCAGTTGTCAATCTTGATTTTAGCTGGCCCAGGCCGGGTTCGAACTGCCAGCCTCAGTGTATGTGGCCGACACCCTACCCATTGAGCTATGGGCACCCTCCCTGAAAAGTGTTTTAGAATGAATGATAATAATGACATAATTTACCAAAATTTCTCCGATATGTCAAAAGAAGTGCTAAAGGGGAATTTTATAGTACTAAATACCTACATCAAAAACAGGGAAAGGATGGTAATTAAAAATCTAATGTCACACCTCATAGAACTAGGAAAAAAAAAAAACAAAAACAAAATCCAAAGCCAGCAGAAGACAAAAAATATCAAAGGTCAAAGCAGAATTAAATGAAATTGAAACAAACAAAAAATACAAAATACTAATGAAATAGAGTTGGCACTTCTGAGAAGATAAAATTGATAGGTAATTAGCTATATTAACCAAGAATAGAAGAAAGGATTCAAATAAATTTTATCAGAAATGAAAAAGGTTTATCATCCCTGATCATCAGAGAAATGCAAATCAAAATTACCCTGAGATATCCCACTCACAAACCCCAGTAAGAATGGCCCACTCACAAAGTCTCCAAGCTGCAGATCCTGGCATGGATGTGCAGAGAAGGGAACACTTTTACACTGCTGGTGGGACTGCAAACTAATACAACCTTTTTGGAAGGAAGTATGGAGTATCCTCAAAGATCTCAAATGAGACCTCCCATTTGATCCTGAAGTCCCATTACTGGTCATCTACCCAGAAGAAAAAAATCATTTTATCCTGAGGACATTTGCATTAGACTGTTTATTGCAGCTCAATTTACAGTCACCAAGATGTAGAAACAACCTAAATGCCCACCAACCCAGGAATGGATTAACAAGCTGTGGTATATGTACACCATGGAATACAATTCAGCCACTAAAAAAGATGAAGACTTTACACCTTTTGCATTAACCTGAAAGGAGGTGGAACACATTCTTCTTAGTAAAGCATCACAACAATAGAGAAGCAAGAATCCAATGTAATCCATTGGATGAAGGCAGCAGATGACCTAATGGGGGGTGGGGGAGGGGAGGGGAATGAAGGAGCAGGGAGAGGGGAGGAGGGAGGGGTATGGGGGATCAGAGTGTATGGTTCACCTCTTAGAAGAGGGACACAATTATAAGAGGGACTTTATTCTAACAAATGCAATCAGTATCCTAATTGTTTGTTCCCTCAATGAATCCCAAACAATAAAAAAAGAGAGAAACATATTACAATTGATCGGCGTGGGCATGCACGCACGGTTCAGCACCTTGAGGAAACCAGATGTTTTTGCCCGCATACGTGTGTGAATATAGGCCTCAGAGCACTTGATGTGGTAGTGCAGGTAGTCTTGGAACATGTGGATCAGTTTGATGCTGTTGTATCCAGCATTGGCTTTGTTGTGGCATGGGATCAGCATAAAGGTGATGTAGCCAATGTTGTCACCCACAATGGCATCTATATCTTTCAGCTCGAGGGAGGTTCCCACAGGCTAAAGAGGACCTGAGGGGCTGTGTGTCTGGCTCTGCATCCTTCTTTGAACTCCTGCATGAATACCTTTCCAATGACCACATCGTCACCATCCTTACATGCTGTGCTGAAGACAACCATGACTCTGTCCTTTCTGGATTCAACGTACCTGGTCTCAACATCCCTATAATGGATAACTGCCCTCCTCTCTCCTTCCTTGCCATTTTCTCAGAACTAGAAATATTTCTCAAAAACAGAGGCAAAACAATTTCTCTTCAACAAGCCAGCCTGATGTACAATGGAATCCTTGGATGTGGGCAGATTTTCAAGGTTGTATAGCACGGAGACATTGTGCCCTGATTCTGGATTTACCAAGAAACTCCCCTATACCCTCTTTAGTAATTCATTAGCATTGTATGTCTGAAGTGCCTTATAGAATTTCAGAGAAATACTGACCATCACTTTTGTTTTGTCTTCATTAGGATTTGAAATACGATATAGGACCCCATCAAAATCTGCAAATGTTTGTTTGCAGATGCTTCTGCTACTGCTTCTGGTTTGTTTCCAGTGGCTGTGTTCTTGAACTTGAACATGAGCGTCTCCTTGATAATGTGGTGTTCACCTCCAGCAGGATCATGGCAGCGACTGGCCCCAAAGCCACCACTGCAGCTGCTGCTGCCGCCTCATGGAGAAACCTCTACACACACAAACTAAAAAAATCTAGAGGAAATGGATAAATTCCTAGAAACACACAACCTCTGAAACTTGAATAGGGAAGAAATACTAAGATCCTGAACAGACTAATCAACTAAAAAAAAAGCCCAGGATGTATTGACAGCTGAACTTTACCAGACTTACAAAGAAAAACTCATACCCATCAACAATTTTGGAAACTGTTTCAAAAGATCAAGATGAAGGGAATCATCCCTAACTCATTGTATGAAGCCAGTATCACCCAGACACCCAAGGCAGCAAAGGACATAACAAAAAAAGAAAATGGTCAACCAATATCCTCATTAAATAACAATGGAAAAATTCTCAACAAAATATGAGCAAACAAATCCAAAAGCACATCAAAAAGATAATTCAACATTGTAAATGGGTTTTATCCCAGGATGCAAATATGGTTTAACATTCACAAATCAATAAATGTGACTCACCACATAAATATTTTTTAAAATTAAATCATAACTGTGTACATTGATCCATTTATGGGGTTCGGTGTACTGATTTGATATACAATATGAAATGCTTTCATTGAACTAAGTAACACATCCATCACAATTATACTCTTAAAAGTTTTGAAATGTACCATTGCATCATCACATTAGGTGAGGTTCCCGCAAATACCCTCCCTCCTCCCACCTTCCCCCCTCCTCTTCCCTTCTATTTTCTGGACTACAGTTATGTTTTACTATTCATATGAATGTTTAAGTGATTAAATATTGATTTCATAGTATTGAGTACATCGGATACTTTTTTCCCCATTCTTGAGATACTTTACTAAGAAGAATATGTTCCAGCTCCATCCAGGTAAACATAAAAGATGTGAAGTCTCCATCTTTTTACGGCTGCATAGTATTCCATGGAATATATCACAATTTGTTAATCCATTCATGGGTTGATGGGCACTTGGGCTGTTTCTATCACATAAACATATTCTTTTAAAAATCATATGATCATTTCAATAGGTGCCAAAAAGCGTATGACAATATTCAACACCCCTTTCATGATAAAAACTCTCAACTAGACACAGAAGGAACATACCTTAAACTAAGTTCCATATATTACAAACTCACAACCAACATCATAATGAACATGGAAAATTTGAAGCTTTACCCCCAAGAACTGGAATAAGACAAGGATGCCTACTTTCACCACTTCCATTTAGCATAGTACTAGAAGTCCTAGCCAGATCAGTAAGGCCAAAGAAAGAAAGGGCATCCAAATTGGAAAAGAGGAAGTCAAGCATCTCCTTTTGCAAAGGATATGATCTAGTACCTAGAAAACCCTCATGACACTCCAAAAGATAGCTAGACTTGATTAGTGAATTCAGTACTCTCAGATTACAAAATCGATGTACACAATCAGTAGCATTTCTATACACTAATAATAACAAAGTTTGAGAATCAAGAACTCAGTATCATTTGCAATAGCTACAAGAAAATTTAAAATACCTAAGAATAAATTTAATTAGTGAAATATCTCTACAAGTAGAACTATTATTTCATTGTTTCATTGGTCATTAAATATGAATGTCCAATTCTGAATCAAAAGTGTGGTTTAGGGCAGCACTTGTAGTTCAGTTGGTAGGGCACCAGCCACATACACCAAGACTGGCAGGTTTGAACCCCATCTGAGCCAGATAAAATAACAATGACAACTGCAACAACAACAAAAAATAGTCAGATGTTGTGGTGGGTGCCTCTAGTCCAGCTACTTGGGAGGCTGAGGCAAGAGAATCACTTAAGCATAAGAGTTAGAGGTGCTGTGAGCTGTGACACCATGGGACTCTACTAAGGTCGACATAGTGAGACTCTGTCCATCCCCCAAAAGTGTTGTTTATTATATCTCAAACAAGAAACAGTACAATCAAAGTATCATCTAAACTATTGACATAGTTTTGCTGTCTTAATGGTAGCTTGTTCACACCAGCAGCGAAGAAGCCTAGAGAGTAAGTGGCAATGAACTTTGCAAAAGACATTTTCCACAGCTTGTTGAGAATTGAATATTTTTTCTTGCCAAAAGTGGTCCAAAGCCTGGAAGAAGTGCTAGTTAGAGCAAGGTCTAGGGAATGCAGTGGATGACAGAGTTTTCAGGTTCAGCCTCTGGAATCTGAGCAGTGTCATTTGTGCAACATGTTGAGAGTTGTCTTGGCCTGCTTCTGTTGACTAATCTTGGCTGCTTGAGTGCAAGCCTCCTTATCCAAATGGTTGCAGTAGGCCTTTGCTGTGATCGCATTACTAGTTTTATGCATCTATAGTGGCTAATACCAGCACTGGACCACAAAACAGACACCATTAGCTTTTTTTTTGATGAATATTTATTTGATTTTGGATTGTATTTTGGCACTTCATCCTTATCCGATCATGATGCTGAATGCTTGTGATTGTCAAAAAGAATCTTTTTTTTTTTTTAATCACATGTAACAATATGACGTAGAAATGGTTCTCCTTTATGTTGTGACAGTAAAGAAAGGCAAACTTCCAGATGATTTCTCTCATGCTTGATGCATGTGGAACCCATTTATCCAGCTTCTTTACCTTGCTAATTTGTTTGAAATGGCCCGATATTGTTGGAATAGTATTGTTAAACCTTGCTGGTAATTCACACATAGGCTGAGATAGATTCACTTCTACTACAGCTTCCAGCTCATCATTATCTCAGGTTGCTCACATGGCTTATTTTCAACATTAAAATCACCAGAATGGAACTTCTCAAACCATCCATGTACTGTGTGTTCATTAGCGACATCCTTCCCAAACACTGTTTGGAGCTAACTATGCTGCACTCAGTTTATAACAGAACTCATATTTTAGAACTAACATGAAGTTTTTGCTTATCTATGGTTTCACAAAAACTGTTGTAAAAAACAAATTAGAAAAATAATCACAAGCCATAATGTGCATTTGAAATACTGAGGATGTACCTTCATGACAAAAATAAAATAAGAAGTGTCAAAGCGAAATATCAGAGATATCAACTACCAGCTTAGTACTTAAGGAAATCGGATATTTTATACATGAAATACCTGGGTAATGAATGAGATAGAGTTTGTAGGTTTGTTCTTAAGTTGAATTTGTATGTAAGTTGGACACGGGTACAATAACCTATTGCCTCCACTCTTACGTCAGTCAGATTGTAACTCAGGGACTGCTTATACTGAATAACCTAACATCAAATCACTGATGAAAGAAATCACAAATGTTACAAATAAGTGAAAAAACATCCTGTTCTCATGGATCAGAAGAATTAATATTGTTTAAATGTCTATGCTGCCCCAAGTAACCATACATTCAAGGCAATTATAAAAATACCAATATCATTTTTCACAGAAGCAGAAAAAAATCCTAAAATTTATATGGAACCAACAAAGAGCATGAATAGGCCCAAGAAATCCTTAGCAAAAAGAACAAATCTAGAGGTATCATATTCCCTAACTTTAAATTACACTGCAAGGCAATAGTAACCAAAACAGCATGGCACTAGTATAAAAGTAGACACATAGACCAATGGAACAGAATAGAGGACCTGGAAATAAAGCCAAATGCCTATAACCACCTGATTTTCTACAAAGCACTCAAATATATAACTGGGGAATCGACATCTTATTCAATAAATGGTGCTGGGAAAATTGGATAGCCTCATGTGAAAGAATGAAATTGGACCCCTATCTCTCACCATACACAAAAATTAACTCAAAATGGAGTAAAAACTTAAATGTAAGAGCTAAAACCACAAATACATTAAAAGAAAACATAAGTAAAACTTATTCTCAACATTGGTCTAGGTAGAGAATTTAGGACTAAGACCCCAAAAGCAAATAAAGTAGAAACAGCAATAAATAAATGGGACTTAATTAAACTAGAAAGCTTCTGCACTGCAAAAGAAATAATCAACATAGTGAATAGACAAGCTACAGAATGGGAGAAAATATTCTTAAGCTATACATCTGATGAAGGACTAATATCTGGAATTTATAAAAAATTCAAATAAATCAGCAAAAAAAAAACAAAAACCAACCTTATTAATAAGTGGGCATAAGACACAAATAGACATTTTTTAAAAGAGGACAAGCAAATCTCCAAGAAACATTAAAAAAGTTCAACATCACTAGCCACCAGAAAAGTGCGAATTAAAACCACAATGAGATGCCACTTTACTCTTATCAGAATGGCCATTACTTAAAAATCAAAAAACAACAGATATTGGCAGATGCAGTAAAAAGGGAATGCTTATACGATGTTGGTGGAAATTAAATTAGAAACCAGTATAGAAATCAGTACAGAGATTTCTCAAAAGAACTTGATCTACCATTCAATCTGTCTATCCTACTACTTTTATGAACTGAAATGATGTCTGCAGCAACTTGGGGTAACCCAAGAACAAAAAAGCAAACACTGCATGTTCTCTCTTATAAGTGGGAGCTAAGCAATGGGTATGCATGGTCACATAGAGTGACATAATGAACATGAGAGACTTAGAAATGGGAAGCAGGGAGAATGCAAGATGAAAATTTACCTACTGAGTACAACGTACCCTATTCGAGTGATGGATATACTAAACGCCTAGACTTTTCCACTGTACAGTTTATCCATGTGATAAAAAATCTTGTATTCCCTAAATCTATTAAAATAAAATTGAAAAAATATGATAGTTGGACATAGAAATAATTATTAAGACAGTTTATGTTTTTTATAGTCTTTGAAAAACTGTATATGTTTTACACGTGGTGCATGTCTCAATGTGGACTAACCACATTTCAAATGTTCAATGGCCACATGTGACTATCATATTGGACAGCACAGCTCTAAGTCTGTGGGTCTCAAACATTACCTGCTTTAATGTTCCTACCTCTGGAAGGCTTGCTCCACCCTAGATTGCTGGGGTCCATCTGTAGAATTTTTGATTCACCAGGCCTGCGGTAGACCCAGAAAATTTGCATTTCTGAGAATCTCTGGGCCACACTCCGAGAATCATGGCTCTAGATTAGAGATTATAAACTGATAGTCAGAAGTTGGATCCAGCTGGCAGATAATTTTATTGAATTGTACAGTGTTTAAAAATTTTTTAAACTAAGGCTGGGTGCAGTGACTCACACCATAATCCTAGCACTCTGGGTTACTGAGGTGGGCCAATTGCCTGAGCTAGAGCGAGACCCCATCTCTAAAAATAGCCAGATGTTGTGGCAGGCACCTGTAGTCCCAGCTACTCAGGAGGCTGAGGCAAGAGGATCACTTGAGCCCAAGACTTTGAGGTTGCTGTAAGCTATGATGCCATGGTGACAAAAATGAGACTCTGTCTCAAAAAACAAAAATGTTTTTAAACTAACTATCCACATTTCAAAATAGCCAGATTTCTCATAAAAATCCAGGCTCTAAGATTCTGTTGGATAATTTATAAATATGAAGATAGGACTATATTTCTCCTTGGCAATGAGCAGTAGGAGCCAAGCCACAAGCGTCCTTTCATGAAAGGTCAAGAAGGCCCACTTCACTTAGAAGCAATACTGAGGTTCCTGTTGTAATTGAGTTGCCAGTCCAAACCCTAGACTTTCTGGGTTTCTTTGAGCACCTAAATATCTCATGCTCTCTTTTGCCTCTGGAACTCCCTATTTGTGGTTCTCTCTCTGTGGCCCATTCTTACCGACAACACTGCTCCAACCTGGCTAACTGTCAGTCAGCCCTCTGGTTTTAGCTGAGATGCTACTCTCTCCAGAAAGCCTTTGCAGTGTCCTCAGAACTGAGGACAAGTGCTTTTTCTACATGCTTTCACAGAAGCCCTGTGCTTCTTGCCTCAAAGCTCTCACACCTGACTTTAATGTCTCTCTAGCTCACCTGTCTTACCCATCCCTATGTATCCATGCATCAGACTGGCATGTGGCAGGTATATAACAAATATTTGTTGACCAAATTAATGTATAAAGATGCAAAACAGCTAGAAGCCAGAAGAGTTATTTAAATAATATTGCCTAAACCTTTGACTTTTTCCTAAGTGGCTGCAACAGAATCTTTGTTTTATTCCTAATTCTATAGGTATAATAATAAAAATGCAAATTACAAATTTTAATTAAATTCTCTTAAAACTGTGGTGCCAAAAAAATTAAATTTCATAATTATTTAAACCATTCTACCAGTTTGAACTTGAGCTTTCTTTCATCCTGCTTGAATTTACTGAAATCCAGAAAAAAAGAAATAAAGTGTGATACTATTACATTATCAAGTTACAGGCTCCTGCATATCATTTACACTGCACCATTGTCTTACTGATTTAAAATAAACAGAAAATTATTTCCTTAGGATAAAAGAGTCAATATTATTTTAAAGACCCTTGGAATTTAGCACTAAAAGTTAAAAAGGGGAGGGATGAAGAAGAAAGAGAGAAAGAGATTGAGATTCCATATTCACACTGGACACAGCCAGTACTAAGCACTTAGGAAATCACAACGATGTAAAAGACAAATTCTGCTCTCAAGGAGCTCATTGTCTAGAAGAGATGAATGAGACCTGTACACAAGTAAATGTCATAGAAGGTATCATATGAGAATTCAGAGAGAAAAAGCTCTTGTAGGTTGGGGAGAGAACTGAAAACTTTGCATGGTGAAGGTAGCATTTGACCTGGTCTTCCAACAAAATTTAAAATACATACATACGTCCTTCAAGAAATTTCCTGTGAAGTACATTTAACAATATATTTTTGATGTGCAAAACATATTAGAAAGCAATGCTTAAGAAAGAAAGACACTGTATGAAGATCTTAGAAAGCAAAATTTTAAACCCAGTTTTACTACAGGCTAGCTTGTGACCTTCAAAAGTTTCTCACTCTTTCAAGGCCTGAGTTTTCTCATCTGCAAGCTGAGCAGATAATAAATTATGTCTAAAGTCCTTTCTGGTGCTATCACTCAATGAATGTCTATATTCTAATTTTTTATGCTGATTAGACTTTTATGGTTAAATGCAATTAGTTTTGCTATGTGCTTCACAATAAATTCAGCCCTTGGAATCCTTCATTATGCACAGAGGTAGTCATGTCTTATTGCTTAGGAGACAAATGAATTGTCAACTTTATTCTGAAGAAAATGATTAGAGATTATGTGTCTGGAGGGGAAGAGTAACTCTTATTCAAAAGTGAGATAATAACTTCAGAATATCTTGAAAAGCCTATTGAAATGTTCTTTGGAGTCAGATAATTAAAGAAAGAAGATTGCATGACTAAGTCCCCAGATGCAATGGGAACAGGCAATGCATATGTCATTAAATAAATCGTATTTCATTAGTCCTGACTCGGTAAGGGGAGAAAAGGAGGAAAGAGCATGCTGATATATCTTGTTCAGCTTATTGAATCCTGAGGAATCACATTCAATCTATTGAAGGAAATGATTTTGCTAATGAGCGTGACCTGAATTTGCATACTTTCTTGTTTACTTAACACCTATTCTTCATGAGTGAGGATATTTGCTTGTAAGCTATATGCCAATAAACGAAATAGCCCACAGAGAGGTGGTAAAAGACCCATTGGAAAACCCCTATGCAGCTTTATCTACCAGCAATATTTTGCTTAACTTGACTATATACCAGCTATAGCCAATGATACTTATGGACAAAGGTGGAGTCACTCCCCAAACCTACATCAAATGACTCTTTGAGAAGCAAGCCTGTGGACATAACAAATCTCAAAATGATTGTTTATTTTCAAATGTCACTTGCTTTACTGAAATCAGAGAATGCAGAAAAGATTCCCAAACAGGGATGCCTAAAGCAACACTGACAGAGTGTCTTTCCTTTGGAGCTACAGTAAAAACACAGCTTTCTCTTTGATCTGTGAAATGAAAACAAGTCAGAGACAAGAGGATGTATACAGCTCAGAGGACACCAGGGGTTGGCTCCCTGCTCATCCAGGCTCAGGCACTGGTTTGGCTGCTTCACGGTGGGTTTGGCAGTTGAAGCAGCCACACAGCCAGCAGGGCCCAGGGATAAACAAAAGGTAGGACCAGGACACTTGGGGACCTGATCAGCCTGGAGCTCTCTTAGATGAGTTTGTCCATGAGGAAAAAGAAGCAATCCCACTATTGGATATTTACATAAAGGAAAAAAAGTCATCTTGTCAAAAAGACACATGCACTTGAATGTTCACAGTAGCACAGCTCACGATCTTCGTTTCACAAAAATCAAAGATGTGAAAACATCCCAAGTGCCCATCAATATGTAAGTGGATTAATAAAACTTGGCACATGTATACTATGGAGTACTGCTCAGTTACAAAGAAACCCTGTGAACTAACACCTTTTATAACAACCTAGATGGAACTGGAGACCATTCTCTTAAGTATTGCAAGAATGGAAAAACAAGCACCACATGTGCTCACTATTAAATTGGAATGAATTAATCAGCACATATGGTAGTAAAACTCAATGGAAAACAAACAGGTGGGACAGTGCAGCAGCAGAGGGGTAAATTCACACCTCATGGTTACAATGCACACTATCTGAGTAATGGGGATACTTATAACTTTGACTCAAACTGTACGAAGCAATTCATGGAACCAAAACATTTGTGTCCTCATATTTTTAAGTTTAAAAAAATCAAACTCACATCAACATGGTACAGTCATCAAAACATTGTGGCACTGGCTTAAAGAATGACATATAATGCCAGTAGGATACAATAGAGAACACAGATATAAACCAAATGATTTTCAACAAGCAAGACCACACAGTAAGAAAAGGACACTATTTTCAACAAATGTTGTTGGTAAAGCAGAATCCACATGCGAAAGAATAACGTGGGATTCTTACCCTGTATAATATACAAAAATTAACTAAATGTGGATTAAAGGCCTAAAATAAGGCGTAAAACTATAAACTAGAAAAAAATACAGAGAAAAATCATAATGACATTGGATTTGGTGATTATTTCTTGAACATGACAGCATAATTCAGGCAACAAAAGAAAAAATAGCCAGACAAATGCGACTATGTGAAACTTAAACACTTCTGTAAATCAAAGAATATAATCAATAAAATATGTAGTTAAGAGTGGAAAGGCAATGGGAAAAAATATTTGCAAATCATATATTTGATAAGGGGTTAGTACCCAGGATATAAAAAGAACTTTTTAAGTCTTACAACAACAACAACAAAAAAAAACACCATTAAAAAATGGGCAAAATAACTTGAATAAACATTTTTCCAAAGAAGGTATATAAATAGCAAACAAGTCTGTGAAAAGATGACAAATATTACCAATCATTAGGGAAATACAAATTAAATTCATGTGAGATATCATCTCACACCCATCAGGATGACAAATATCAGAATCAAAAAGAACAAGTGTCATTAGGGATGTGAAGAAATGTGCACTTTGGGTGGAAAGATTAAATGGTGTAGCCTATATAGAGCACAATAAAGTGGTTCTTCCAGATATTAAAAATAGAACTAAAAGTAGACTTCCCATTTGACCCCACAATCCCATTACTAGGTATCTACCCCAAAGGGGAAAAAGAAAATCATTTTACCATAAGGACATTTGCACTCTAATGTTTATAGCAGCTCAACTCACAATTGCAGAGATAATGGAAACAACCCACATGCCTATCAATGTATGATTGGATAAATAAACTGTGGTGTAGGAATACCATGGAATACTATATAAAAGAAAATTGGAGACTTTGCATCTTTTGTATTTAGAGAACACTCTCCTAAGTAAAGTATCTCAAGAATGGAAAAACAAGCATCCCATGTACACAGTATTAATCTGAAAATAGTACATCAACAACTACAGGTCCACACAAGAGAAAAACACAATGAAATTCAAGAATTTGAGGAGGCTTGGTAAGTTCCTACCTATCCAGTACAATGTAGACATCTAAGACACACCTCTTGGGTGAAGGACTCAACCACAACTCAGACTTTGGACTTTCACCTTCCAAATGCAAATAATGTAACCTAATCTTATGTACCCTCATATTAGCCTGAAATTAAAAAAAAAAAAAAAGATTTTTCATATAATCCAGAAATCCCACTTCTTTTTTTTCCTTTCCATTGCTATTTTTATTTTTTGGATTAAAGTTCAATATACCAATATCCATTGTATACCTTTAACAATTAGAGAATTAACATTAACACACAAAAATATGAATACATAGAAATAATTCTTTAGAAATATATAACACTTCTACATGGAAAACTTCTAATTATTATTGAAAACATAAAAAGACACATCTATATATATTGCAAAATTGTTATTAATGATTTTTTTTTTTTTTTTTTTTACTTGTTTGGGTATTCCTTCTGCTATAACTCGGGTTATTGTCTTTCTAGGGATATCAATATACCACATAGCAAATTCAGTTTGCTCTGGGGGTTCAGAAGGATTGTAGCAAACAGCTGGCCCACTGAGGGACACACATATCTGATATTGAGTGTTGTTATATATGCAAGTATCTTCAGGTTTTCCTGTACATTCATAATATGAGTAAACCAATAACATAATTTTTACAGTTTGTCTAGTTTGAGTTACCTTTTGGATACATTTTTCACAGTCATCATCATGTCTTACACCTAAGATTAAAGAAGGAAGGTGGAAAAGTACAAAGCAAAGAATCAGTAATCAGTCCCACACCCCTGCTGCTCGTCCTCAAGCTTCTGCCATGCGTAGACCAGTCAGTTCCTGGTATGAGACTGGGGCAGGGCTGTAGTTTTGTTTTTTTTTTCAGGGTAAGATGGTGGGGATACTCTGGGTGTCATGGGACTGTCCACTCCCCATCACTGGCTGGTTTCCCATGTGAAATCCTACTTCTGGCTATATATCCAGAAGAACTTAAAGCAGGATCTCAAATAAATATATGCACTCTCAAGTTCGTTGCAGTATTATTCCCCAAAGTGAAGAAGTAGAAGGAATCCAAATGTTCATTGATGAATGTATGAATAAAGAAAAAGTGGTATATACATATAATCGGATGTTATCATACTTTATAAGAGAAGGGAATCCTGTCGCATGCTGCAGCATGGATGAACCTTGAGGACATAATGCTAAACAAATTAAACCAGTCACAAAAATACAAATACTGTATGATTCTACTTATATAAGGTATCTGACAGTCAAGCTGATAGAAGCAGAAATTAGTTGAGAGCGGCAAGGAGAGTAGTAAATGGAGATTTAGTGTTCAATGGGTACCGAGTTTCAGTTCTGCAAGATGAAGATGTTCTAGTGATCTGTTGCACAACAGTGTGAATATACTTTATATTACGAAATGTTTAAAAATGGCTAAGATGATAAATTTCATGTTCTATTTTTACAATTAAAAAATAAAATAAATGAATGAAAATTTGAGGCATTCATAGAAAAAAGACAGGAAGGAAGGGAGGAAAGGCAGGAAGAAAGGAAGGAAAGAAAGAAAAGAGAAAGCTAAGGTGGAAAACAGGAGGAGGTAGAGGACAGAGAGGTCGCTCCAGGTCACAATGGCTACGTGGACTCAAAACCATGGAAACTATGGTTCACTGGATACAGAGGGGTGGGAGCTTTATTTTATATGGAAAGGAGTGGCATGTGAGAGTGGAGCTGCACAGTTCTGGAGTGAATGCCATGAATGGTGTGAGTAAATGAGGTGATGTACATAGAGAGCCTGGCATGTGGGTGACCCTCAAAGAAGGTTAGTTTTCTTCTTTCACACCCTCACCCCAGTCTATCTGTGCAAGGGCAAACCTTGCTGTTGTTTCTACTTTCACTACATGGTTTAAGAATTATCTTTCTCAGATGGAGACTTTACCTCTTTCATGTTTACATGGATGGAGCTGGAACATATTCTTCTTAGTAAAGTATCTCAAGAATGGAATAAAAAGTATCCAATGTACTCA